>CATKHJ010904358.1:0-17538 GCA_949750685.1 Vernicia montana
TAGCCTTGGATAGTATGCTAGGTTTAAACCTAGGACTAGGCTAAAGTTAGGTTTGTTACTTGAGTTTGATGCTAAGTGTAATATGAATGGTATGATGGCATTGTAGAGGACAAAAGAAGAGGTGGTGTTCTTGGAGGTGAGGAGCATACCTACCCATTGCATTAAGTGTTAGGAGCTAAGGCGACAAGAGGTGTGAGTATACGATATACTAATATGATATAGGCGTCCATACATTTGACATTGATATCCACATGAGAATTATTGAAATCCTAGCAACTATTCTTCTATGGTACATTTCATACCTAAAAATTTTCCCATTTGCTATGCTAGGATTAATTATTGGATTAATTATTTAAGGCCTTTGGCTTATAGCTAATTGCATATTCCTATTGGAACCCAGTGATACCTAAATTATGGTATGAGTTTATCATTGAAATCCTATTGGATTCTTGAGGAAAATTTCCTTTCATATATGCCATATTTCTAAATCATTATGAGATATATTGTATACATATGAAACCTTGAAAGCAGAAATTCCCAACTGATGCACCGAAAAATCCTTGTGCACACGGTAAAAACCCTGCTGATAAGGGTGAGCGTATCTGGACCTTAGCCAGAAAGGGTTTAATGGTTTTAGCAGTAAGACTTGATCAGTTTTACGACGTATGTATTATGTAAAAAGAGTAAGCAAGGCGTTAGCTACTACTCTATTTACTTATATGAGGGAAGCATACTACTTCCAACTTTTGGTTTCTGCTAAATCATTATATGAGTTATCTTTCATTACGAGATATCTTTCATTATGAGTTAATTCATTTATACTCCATTTGTACCTGCCTGCATATTATGTTATTATATCGTATTCTCACTAAGATTTATCTCACCCCGTAGTCATTTATACTTTTTTCAGGAGAGCTAGAAGTTTTTGCAAGGTAACCCTCTCAAGCTTCCTTTCCATCGCTTAGGAGATTACTCTGTCTATTTGTTGATCGTCTTTATTTTTGTTATCCATGTATTGGAAGAACTATATTAGAGCTCCACAAGTCGCATTATTGTTATTATTGTCTTATTTAGGAGATATTATTTGGATGTTACTTATGGATTGTAAACTCCTAATTAAATACTCTAAGTATGGTAACTATCATGGATAGTGATATTGTGAATGCTTATATGGTATGAGACTCATAGTAAATTAATAGGTCATATATGGGTAATTATTAAGTATGCATGATGAATGGCTAATGTACATGTTATAGATGTGTATGAGCTTATGGGCTACGATCTTGGGAATGTTATTGCCATGTGTTATTTAGTGTAGTGTTAAGGGGTTTTATGGGCTTAGGTAACCTTATGTTTCTCTATACCCTAGGACCGTCATATCTCAAAGGACGAGAAGCGACACCAAGTTTGCTCCAAATCGTGGCCGAAATCAGTAGGAATCATAATCAAAAGCTCACGGTGCCGGCGGAGCTTTACCTTGTGCGTGTGCCGTCTACAGCCGTCGTTCCACGCCTATCTTGTCTCCCTCGAGGTCGCCAGAGGCTGGGCAATAATTTGGTGGTGGTGGTGATCGTCGGTGATTGGCTAGAGATGGCTCTCTGTCTCTCTTTCTCTTGGTATACTCTCTCTTTCTCATTTGCTGCTCTCTCTCGTTCTCCTTTCTTTAATTTTCTGTTTTGTTTATATATCTATATAATATTTAAAGAGATAATATAATAGGAATTAGGAGTAGCCTAGCAGTTAAGGGTTAGCTAAAACTAGTACGTCATAAGTTTGAGTCATGGTTCCTATGTTTTGTAAAAATATATTTTACACCATTTCTGATATACATTTTCATTTTGTTTTCAAAACAAATATCTTGTATCATTATATATATATTTTTAATTAATTATTTTTTTTAATACTCAATTCTTTATTAAACATATTATAGTACACCAAAGCTTTAATTATTAATTTCATAAATCATTTTCATTACCTTAACTATATATATCATCTTAATTATAAAATATAAAATAAAAACAAATAAACATACTTTCTTGTAATAAAAAAATACGAATTTTAAAATTAATAGAATTTCGGGAACATAGAGACTTGAGCATCTTGATTCTTCTCCCTCGAAGTTACTAATAATGTATATGTTTTATATTATAGTTTTGCAATGTAATTGTTGAAATCTTTCTTTAGTTGTTTCGTAAACAATAAAAGTTATTGTATGAAAGATTTTAATGGATATGAAAGTATGGGTTTCCTTCCTATGTATGGGAATCGTTATTTCCTTAATATATGATTATCATGGTGAATGTTGTTGCTTGATTCGGTTTTCTATGGTTTATAGGGTTCTACGGATTTTTGGTGATCTTAAATTTACCCATGCCCTATAAAATCATCACAAAAAATAAAGTTCGAGGTGTGACAATATACCAAACTGAGTTTAAATGAGATTAATGAACTATTAACAATAATAGAATGGGATTAAGATGCCCTACTAATTCACATTGAAGTTGAATTTATACTTCCTTAGTAGTGGAGAGGATCTCAAATTTAATGGGATTATGGATATAGGAAATCATGAGATATCCTATAAGCTAGTCAATTATAACTGTTTGTGATGGAGATAATTTTGGTTCTACTAGAATTTCATAGTTTGGGCCTGCTTTTGTTATGATCTGAATATCAAAAGCCTAATAACTTAGGTAGTCTGGTGACGGACTCAATAATCCATATGGCATGGTATCATATATAATCGTAATTACAATAATAAGTAAAACCCTAACTAATTACCAACTCCTAATTAGTATAGTAAATACACTTCAAATGGGCTCATTATGTACAACAGGCCCAACGACTAGAAGCTCAAGACCATGAAAACGACAAGCTTTACACCCCATAGCATACAAACCTAGTCAAACATTGCGCATCAAATTGTAGAATTCTTTGATTAAAATATAATTATATGCACAAAACGTATACAATATAAATATTGACCCACCTAGATGAATTTTAAATCCTCAAAAAAACAATGGAGAACATCACATTAACCTATCTTTCGGCATATATGGATAGATTTAATTATGATTAAATATTGGAGGGGGAGAATTCAAATTTAAGTTTATTGTTAAAATTGATATACAATTTACCTTTTATTCAAGCTTTGAGGTAAAACCTTAAATTGGGTGACCTTCCACTTTGATAAATTATGTGCGAGTTGACATCAATGGGGATCCCTTGCCATTAAAAGGTAATTGGCGGTGGTGAGTGATGGATAACTAATTCACGGAAAAAGGACAAAATGATAAAATAATAATAATAAAAGGATTTGAGAGTGGAGAAAGAAAAGGGAAAAACACACAGCGCATTCGATTTGACTGTTTGTGATAATTGTTGCTATAGTCGGTAGCCGATAAATATTAATTATTTTGTAATTTTGTTAAATGAACATTATTTATATAAAAATTTTAATTAGGGTAACAGAAAATAAATTTAAATTAAATTATAAGTGGGAAATAAAGTTAAATTGGCTACCAATTCTGTAAAATTAATTACGATTGAATATTTTTATTTATCAAACAAATTAATCTAATTGTTAAAAGATAAAAAATTATAAAAATTAAATTAAACACCCATATAAAATACATAATTACAATTAGTTTATCACTGAAAAAAATTAATTATCATTTAGTTCTTGATCCTTAACTTACTTTATATGTCAAATTTTTTATTTTAAAAATCAAATTAATAAGTTTTTGATATTTCATTTTATTAATTGTTTAATTGTTTCGTTAAATATAATAAATAAAAAAAAGAAAGAAAGAAATTAGGGGGATTGGAAATAGAGAAATGTAGAAAAGAATGTGACAGACACCACAGCCCCCTAAAAGTTGACCATTTCTTCTTTGATGTAGCACTTAGGTGGCGCACCTAACAGTTGACCAACTCTTTCAATTTTTATTTTTTTTTTAATTTTTTGCACAAATCCAACTCTTTCAATTACAGCTATATGACTAATAGTAATATGTTTGAGCATCCCACTAACATCTTAAGTAAACTCTTCTTCTTTATTTTAAAGGATATATCTAATTATCAAAACTTTTCTTCTCCTAAAATTTTTTAAAAGTAATAATTTCTCAAGTATTGTTGGGATGCTCTATAATAGGGAGTGAGACTAACATATAATAAAATTACCATCATATTATATATTTTATTATTTTGTATGGTAGTATAAAAATATTTAATATAATATAATAATAAATATATCATATAATTAATTATCTTTAATTTAACATAATGTTCAATATATAAAAAAAATATATGTAATCATGATTACTTATAATATATTTATATTTATTTTTTATTTTTTATCAATATAATTCCAATACCCCTAATTTAAGATTGAGAAAACTAAGCATTTGGGGGTTAATGGATGTAAACATTGAACTTCCATTAACTCTCATTTACATTATTTAAAAAAAAAAAAAAAAAACTCGCAAACTAGGTTAATAGATAAACCTCCAGTTACATTCCATCTTTTAGCTCTTGAAACCAACTCCCATGTAATATCTAAGGCTACAAGAAACATTAATGACCAGACATTTTCTGGCAGAATTGCTTATTCAGACTCCTGGTAAGAAAAGGAATCACAATTATACATAAAGGTTGATAGTCTTGATCAGTGCAATATTGTACAATAAGAATGAACATTTTTCCTGTTAAAAGTTAAAACATCACACAAGTCATTTACTAAAGAAAAGGAAACGCTAAAAATGCATAAAACTGTATTGATACACTTTGTAAGGCAGAAAAAGATTACAGTCATATTTATGAGTATAATTATGTGAATCTGAAAAGGAGAAAAAAAAAATAATGAATCTAACTTTTTGTATGCTACCTCTAGTTTGAAAGGAGAACAAAAATTACCCTCCACCTTCAGAAACACCATGTGTACTGCTTCTTCCTCCCTACTATATTTGAATCCTAAACAAATTGATGTTATACATCTGCACACTTCATTGGTGCATATCCCAGCCTAGACTTTTTTGTATCATACAAGATATGGAAATTTTGCTGCTGATAATTTCCGATTATCGAAAGAGCAGATTGAGGAGTCCCCAGAATAGCCAAGCAAACAATTTCCTCAGGTTCGAGCCGGATAAAGTAGTTTTCAACAGGGAAATTCCACACTGCTCCATCTTCAAATAAGATTCTGAATTCAGGCAGCTCTGTTTTCTCAACCCCAGACACATTATAACAAGGATCCAGAATTGGAAAATCCTTTATTACTGGATAACCTTTCACCTTCTTAACAAATGCATCCTTTATAATCTGATAAGCTGGTTCTGCAAAATAACTGAGTGTAGTACCGGAATCCACAATAGTACCACCAGCACCATCAGATGACAAACGCCAAGTTTTTTCAGGTATATTTAGCACCTCCCCTCCAACCGTGATTGATTTTATTTGAACATAATAAAATGTATCAACTGGGTTTTCTTTACCACCAACCAATGAAGTGAAGTTCAATTCAGGGTGATTCAAAAGGTCTTTGTCCTCGCCAAAAATCAATTTGCTGCTAACATTGGTGTCACTATTTCTATCAACAAGGCAATATGAAAAGGAGTGACCATATAAAGACTGAAGCTGAGAGGAAAAGGAAAGAGGCCCTCTTCCAAGTCCTAATAACCCTGCAGCCCCATGAAAGAGGCCTCTATTCCAATGACCACAACCGAACATTACATTCTCTACTCGCTTAAATTCAGATTTACCAGCAGGTGATGTGAGATTAACTGTAAAGGTTTCCAATGCAAAATCACCAGTTGTATTAGAACTATCACCATACCAATAGAAATAAGGACATGTCTGATTCTCAGCCTTGCAAGGCTGGGGAGGATCAGGGGATGAAACCAATTGACACCTAGGATCATGGCAACTTATATTCCTAAAAGAATCGGAATCTTTAGGATCATAATAAGGCCCATTTTGCTCAAAACAATCATAACAAGGAACACATTGAATCCAATTAAGATCACTACCGGTATCGAGAATCAAAGAGAAGTGTTTAGGAGGGGTACCAATAAAGACATCTATGAAGTATTCTCCAGAGCCAAGACTCACCCCTGATTCTAGAGTCGCCATGAGCTGTCCACCATAAGATTCTGGGGCTGCTGCTGAAGGAGCAACAGCAGGGGTATTTTGATTTAGTCTTGAAATGGCATTTTGATTCTTCTTCTCTATAATCCTCTTGTGTAAAGTCTGAATTCTGGTCAAATCCCTAGTGGTGGAATCCATGAAAGATTCTTTGGCCTTAGATTCTTGATTCATTGACCTGTGCTTTAAGTGAAGTTTCACCGTTTTCTTGGCAGAATCTGCTCCTTCATCATCATCAACAGCTATTTTTTGAGATTGTAGGTCTCTCTTGGAAATTGAGAGGCTACAATCTGTTTTTATCGTTGATGAAGAAACTGCATTGAAGCTCATATGATCAGACAATTCGATTCCGGCAAGAGTTGAGATATTGGAATTTACATTCTTTCTGTGCTCACATACTCCACCAATCGCTTCAAAAGCACTGGAAATGAGTAAAAGAAGAACAAGAATGAAAGAAAACTTGGAGAACATGGCAACTGCTTCTTCTTGTGGTTGTTTGGTCAAAGAGAAAATCCTACATCAAGGAAAATAAAAAAAAAATCAAAATATTTAACTATTGGGGCTTTCTGCCAAGAAATTGAACCCCCAAAAAAAAAAAATCCAAGAAAGCTGAATTAAGATGAAAAGACAAGAAAAGTGAAAACTTTTTATTGTTTTTGTTTCTGCCTATGGGTCTGTTTAAGACAAGTTAAATGTATTTAAGAATATAAAGAGACAAGAAAATCAAGAAAAATGAATGGACATAGAAAGAAAGAAATAAGGAAGGAAGGAAAGAAAGAGGGAAGTCTTTTGGGGCATTGTGTATGTAAGAAAATTAAAATCAAAATCAAATATTTAGACTTTGAATTGAATACAATAGTTTCAAAGAGAGCACTGTGGATACGCGGTTTCACATGCCATGAGAAGAGGAAATTAAAAAAATATATATTTTATTTTTTCTAAAGAAAATGAAAAAGGAAATAGAAAAGGAGTCTGCAATTAATGGTTGAAGTGGTTGTTGGTGAATGGTGATGTTTACCTGGTCGTCCTCTTCTTCTTCCTCACAGTTTCCTGTTTCATCACTATAAAAAAAAATAAAATAAAATAAAAAAAGGAAACGAAAGCCTGCAAAAAGTCGCTTTGGTAAAACTAAAAAGCACTCGTCTTTTTTTTTTTTTTTTTTTTTTTTTCAAATCAAAAGCTCTCTAGTCTGAGTTGTGAGATTTTGACCTTCTTTTAATTTAATTTATTTTTTTTTACCATAGAAATCCAGCGTTTTGAAAGCATAACCCTTTAGTTTGACTACAAGTACGACATGGTATAAATTGCTATGAAGGTCATAAAATTATAAGAGATGTATTAAATTGGTTACTAACTTCTTTTTTTTTTTTCCTCAAATGTATCATTAACTTTTTAAATTATATCAGTATACGATTACTTGCTAGAATCAAAGAAAAATTTTTGATCGACGTTTTGATGCAGCAAGTTAGATAAGTTAGTGTGACATATCAACTTATATTGGATAGTATCAAAAGTCACTAAAATTTAAATATTTTTTCAATTTGGTCACTTTAATTATCACGATTCGACTCTAAAAGTATGTGACCGGCATTAGGGTACAAAAAAATTTAAGGCTTTCAGAACTTGTAGTCAACCTGACTTGTCAAATCAACAGAAAATCTACAAGATATTATAATTCAAAAACTAAAAGCCCACCTGCCAACATAATATGTACTCAACATCATAATAAAATCATTCAAGTCACATCTCAATAATGTCGTCAGGTTCCTGTTTAGCAGAGTATCTCATCATACTATATTACAAACAATGTCGATTTATTGTAATTGTGAAATCTAGAGTTATAATATTATACGTAACATTTGATTAACGTAAATTCCACTACCGGAGGAGATGGCAGAGAAACTCAATGATAATAATAACTATTCTGAAAAAAATAGGGAGACAGGGGGTGAGCACCTTAACTCAGTGAATGATACTAACCAATATACAAACCTGGTGCTCTAATATCAATCTAGTATTAGTGTTCATGCAACGTGCCATATATACAAATAATCACGTAATCATATAAGGATGAGAATCAGTCCACAGGAACCATGCTAAACCTAATCTGGGGATCCGATCCCCCTATCCTGGCTCTCTATATCTAAGTATTGTCTCTTAAAATTCAATACATAGGGCTGCAGCCGTCCCTGGCCTAAATCATGCAGCGCTGACCTGACTGACAGTAGCGATGAGCGATGAGCAAGCCCGCAGCCGTCATACACCAGTCACAGCTCATCAATCACAATCATCATCATATCATAATCGCAATCCTAAGTGGTTCTATGTCATCCCAATCCCATCCAACATCCACAATTAATATGCAATACATATTTAATGAAACATTTACATACATATGCCAAAATACTCAATTGATATTCATAATGCATAATTATATATACATATATACATGCAGCAAATGTAGATGCATGGGAAGTAGAAAAATATATTAGAAAGTATCACTCACAACTCTGGTGTGAAAATCAAACTCGATCACTGATTGGGACCTAAAGTTGCAAAAGATCGTCCTAGACAATCTATAAAATAAAGTATTAACGGACTATCAAAATAAGAATTATAAGAATCAAAAAGTAGACATATCCTAAGACTGTTGAGAAATCTACCAAAATCTTGCAGAGTTTCCCCTAGAATATACCTAATCCCCCTGAAACGCAAACAACAGACTTAACTTAAATAAATCTCATATGCCCTCTTAGGCTCCCATAAATCTACTCAACATAGAAATTCATCATTTCAGAATACATAATTTATTGTCCGCAATTAATTACCCGAATAATAATATTATTTCTTAACAATTCCAAAATACTTTAATTAATCATAATTAATTATCTGAACTTATCAATAACTCAATCATATAAAACTATTCAATCCAAAAGTCAATTTAAACATCGAAAATAATTTCTAGACTGTCAAGCGATACTCGCCATAGAGTCGCCGGAAAATATTAACGATGGTGGATAGCAACAATATTGGTATCAACAGACTCGTCTCGAAGCAAGGAATCCAGAAACGAATGTCACTTTCTCTCACTCATCGGAGATCGCTGGAAAACAGCTTCGGCAGCTTGGATTCTTCACCAGATTCTGACCAAATTCAAGATAGTCTAAAATTAGCAAATGAGGTACCAAAATGAAGCTGAGGAGGAGAGGAATCTAATTGTATCAGAATCATCGCGAACGGAGGTCGGAGCTAGCCGAAATAAGCTCGGAAAGCTTATTGTTGGCGGCCCGATCTGGTGGCGCGTACTGCGGCGTTCGACAGCGTTCGGCGACGAGCTTGTACTAGGTTGAGCATCGGCGATTGGGCTGTCCAATGGTCCGACACGTGTCGACGGAAGATGGCCGAACGGTAGCGAAATGCCCGGCAATAGCTCCTCCCTATTTCTCTCTCTCTGACTCCTATTCCCCATAATCTCCAGCTGACTCTGATTGGTTCTTTTGAACCAATCAGATTTGGGCATATATAATAATAATAATAATAATAATAATAATAATAATAAATTTGAAAATCAATTAAACAAAATAATTAATTAATTTTAATAAAATAAAATACTCAAATATTAATAAATTTTTATAATTTAAAATTCAAGATATTACAATCTCCCCCCTTAAAAGAAATTCGTCCTCGAATTTGAATAAAAATAATGATTCATTAAGATAATACTCATTTTATTAAAATAACACTAGCTGAAATCATTAATTATCAGCATATAAAATGTAAAAGCATTAAAACATCATATTACAAAACAAAATCAACTAGCCCTAAACAAATAAGAGTATTTCTCTCTCATTTCAGCTTCTACTTTCCAAGTGCACTCTTTAGCGGTGTGATTACGCCACATAACCTTTACCATAGGAATTTCCTTAGAACGAAGCCTGCGAATTTAAAAATCCATTATAGCTATAGGAACTTTCTCATAAGATAGATTTTCACAAATTTGAACCTCTTGTGGCTGTAACACATGACAAGGATCGGGGATATACTTACTCAACATAGAGATGTGGAAAACAGGGTGAACATAAGAAAGGTCTTATGGCAAGTCCAAACGATATGCTACTGTTCCAACTCTCTCAATGATCATATATGGGCTAATATACCTTGGTGCCAACTTTCTTTTCTTGCCAAATCTCATTACTCCTCTCATAGGAGAAACCTTTAAGAAGACAAAATCACTCACATCAAGAGAAACATATTTACGCTTAGGATCCACGTAACTCTTTTGCCTGCTAAAGGTTGTCTTCAACGGCTCTCAAATTATAGGAACTTTTTTTATGTGATCTGAACCAAATCAGGTCCTGCCAATTGTCTTTCTCCAACTTCTTCCCAGCAAACTGGGGATCTGCACTTCCTACCATATAAAGTTTCGTAAGGTGTCATTTCAATACTGGCATGATAATTGTTATTATAAGAAAACTCAATTAATGGCAAGTGCCAATCCCAATGACCTCCAAAGTCAAGTATACATATTCGAAGCATATCCTCCAAGGTCTGAATCGTTTTTTTAGACTGACCATTCGTTTGAGGGTGAAAAGCTGTGCTGAAATCTAACCTTGTACCCAAAGCATCTTGTAAATATTTTCAAAACCTGGAAGTGAATTGGGGCCTTCTTTCTGACACAATGGAGACTAGAACTCCATGCAAGCAAACTATCTTTTTCACATACAACCTTGCGTACTTAGCCACAAAGTAATTGACTTTCACAGGAATAAAGTGTGCCGATTTGGTTAATCAATCCATGATAACCCATATAGAGTCATACCCCATAACAGTCTTAGGCAATCTAGTCACAAAATCCATGGTGATCCTTTCCCACTTCCACTCAGGAATAGGAAATGGTTGCAACAATCCGGAAGGCTTTCTGATGCTCTAAATTTACTTGTTGACAAATTAGGTACTTAGAAAAAAATTCAGCAACATCTTTCTTCATGCCATTCCACCAATAAATACCCTTCAAATCACAGTATATCTTGGTGGAACGTGGGTGCACATTATACGCTGCGAGGTGTGCCTCTTCCAAAATCTCATTTATCAAATTATCTACATTAGGAACACATAGACGAGAACCATGTCGAAGTACTCCATTATCATCAATCACAAAGTCATTGGTATTGCCTTCCTGCACCTCATCCATAATCCTGCACAATTGTGGGTCCCTTTTCTGAGCCACCTTAATCCTTTCCACTAGAACTTAACGGATCTTGAAATGTGCCAATAGTACTCCGGAGCTGTGCACCTCTAATTGCAATCCTTCATCAAATAATTATTGCAACTCTTTAACTATAAGTCTCTTCTCTACCACAATGTGAGCTAAACTACTAGAGGACTTTCAACTTAATGCATTAGCTACAACATTTGCTTTACCATTATTGTAAAGAATGGTGCAATCATAATCTTTAAGAAGCTCTATCCATCTCCTCTGCTTCAAATTCCAGTCCGTCTGATCAAAAATATACTTCAAGCACGTGTTATCCGTGTAAATTTCACAAGTCTCACCATACAAGTAATGCCTCCAAATCTTTAAGGCAAATATTACTGCTGCTATTTCCAAATCATGGGTGGGGTAATTTTGCTCATGTTTCTTCAATTGGTGAGAGAAATAAGTAATTACTTTACCATGTTGCATCAAAACACACCCCAGACCAACTCTCGAAGCATCACAGTAAATGGTGTAACCTTCCATACTCGAAGGTAAAATTAATACTAGAGCTTAGGTGAGGCAATCTTTAAGCCTTTGGAAACTGTCTTCACATGCCTCAGTCCATTGAAACATAACATTCTTTCTGAGTTAATCGAGTCAGAGGGGCTGTTATCCTTGAAAAATTCTGGACAAAGCAGCAGTAATAGCCTGCTAACTGAAGAAAGCTGCAAACCTTAGTGACTATAGTAGGCCTTAACTAGTTTGTGACAGCTTCCACCTTTTTGGGGTCTACCATAATGCCATCCTTAGTAACAACATACCCCATAAAGGCTACATTGTCTGACCAAAATTCACACTTGGAGAATTGAGCATAAAGCTGATGATTCCTCAAAGTTTGCAAAACCATTCTCAGGTGTTGGGCATGCTCTTCGGGAGTCCTTGAGTATACCAAAATGTCATTGATAAACACAATGACAAAACGATCCAAGAATGGTTTAAACACCCGGTTCATCAAATCCATAAATGCGGCAGGTGCATTAGTGAGTCTAAAAGATATCACAAGAAACTCATAATGCCCATACCTAGTTCTGAATGTTATTTTAGGAATATCTTCTCTCCTGATCCTTAGTTGATGATATCCAGAACGAAGATCAAATTTTGAAAAACATTTAGCACCTTGAAGCTGGTCAAATAAATCATCAATCCGAGGAAGATGATACTTATTCTTTACAATCACCCTGTTCAATTATCTGTAATTAATACAGAGGAGCATCGATCCATCTTTGTTTTTCACAAACAACACCAGAGCACCCCAAGGCAAAGTACTAGGTTGGATAAAACCCTTATCCAAAAGATCTTGCAACTGTTCCCTAAGCTCCTTTAGTTCTGCAGGTGCCATCCTATAAGGTGACATGGATATAGGGTCTGTTCCAGGTACCACATCAATACAACATTCTATCTTTCTATTCGGAGGTAATCCTGGATACTCTTTTGAAAACACATCAGGGAATTCATTCACCACTAGCACATTCCCCACGTTTCCAACATCTTTGTAAACATCTCTTACAAGAGTCAAATAACCTTGACAGCCATGACGTAACATCTTCATAGCACTGATAGCTGAAACAAGGTTGTAGGGAGCAACACTTTTATCTCCCTTGAAAGAAAACTTTGTATCACTAGGTATACAGAAAACAACTTCCTTATTGCAGCAATCGAGGGTAACATAATGGGTCAACAACTAGTCCATACCCAAAATCACATCAAAATCCATCACATCAAGCACAATCAAATCGGCAGGAAGAATCCTACCCTCGACCCAAATTGGACATGCTAGAAAAAATTGTGTCCACCAACAAAGAATAACTCATAGGAGTGGCAACTGATAATGGACACTCAAGACTAACGATCATCATATTAAATCTTACTGCAAAAATGGGGGATACAAAAGAGTGCGTAGCACCCAGATCTAATAATACACGAGCCTCTAAAGAACAAACAGAAAGAATACCTGCCACCACTGCATTCGAAGCTTGAGCGTCCTGATGAGTAAGTGTGAAAACCCTAGCCTAGCTTTGATTCTGCGCCCTGCCAGCAAATCTAGAACTCTGCCCTGACTCTAACCTCTACCTTTGCCCCCGAAACCACGACCCTGTTGGCCACTAAATCGTCCCCCGGACTGAGAAGGAGTTGAGGTATGCATAAGTTAGGCTACACTAGCCATGGATCCCTAAGTGAAAGCTCTCTGACCACTTGATATAGGGCAATCTCTAGCAAAGTGACTCGTTTGGCCACATCCAAAACATACACTTGATCCCTGCAACACTGCCCCTAATGGGCTCTACCACATCTTGCACATACTGTAGCACCTGAACCTGAACCACTGTAATTAGATCCACCACTACTACCACTGTAGCCTCTGCCATGCCTAGATCTACCCTTAGACTTGCTCTTGCCCTTTTGTCTTTGAAAACCCTGAGACCCAGTGGAATAAGTCCCCATAGTAAAAGTACCAATAGTACCAACAAAATTAGATGTGTCCTGACTCTCGCCTCAGCTGGCCCTTATAGTCTTCTTCTTTTCCTCAATACTGAACTTTATATCACGGGCATCATCAACTATTTCACTGAAAGGGCGACCCTGATGCCCATTGAGCAAAGATACATAATCATCTCCCAATGCCCTGACATAATGAAATTTCTTAGCTTTGTCATTAGGTACTGCAGTAGGTACAAACCTATACAACCCCAATAACTTAGTGGTAAACTCTGACATGGAGGTGTGCTCATCTTTCTTCAAATCCTCAAGCTCAATCATCTTCTTGTGTACAAACCCAAGAGGGACAAACCAGGCCAAGAACTCTCTAATGAAGTCATTCCAAGTCATCTCTTGATACCTCGGCCTTATATAATCCTTATACCATGTCTGAGTAAGTTCCTCTAGCCTACGACTAGTGAAGTAAATGGATCTAGTATCCGAGCAACCTAACTCTATACAAATTTCTCTGATGTTATCTAGAAAGTCGTGGGCTTGTTCTTTATCACCAAAAAATATAGGGGGATGTTGTTTGATAAACCTCTCTAAAGATACTACAGGTGCTGTAGCTAGAGCTGTTGGAGGAATTGGCTAGAGTCACATCAATCATGATTCGCTGAAATCTAGCAAGCATGACATCTACACTAGTAAGAGCCTCTTCACCAGTCTGCCGACGTCTACCTCGGTGACCAGGGGCTGGTGTTGCTGGACTTGTAGAGCCCCCCTCCTCTGGAATAGCTTGCTTCGTAGTAGCAGCAGCTTATGCTCTTGCAACTGCTCTTCTCGCTCTAGTGCTCATTATATTGAAAAGGAACATAGTAGTTTATCAAAAGAAGAAAGATAATCCACACATTACATAAACATAGCCACACACATATATACTACTAAATACTTATTAAGGTACTATAGAAACTAGAAGCAAGTGAGACATAGAAAGACGCAATGGAATCCTATGCTCCACAATTACAGTTCCCTAGAAAAATGAACCAAAAGCTCTGATACCAACTTTGTCACGGCCTGACTTTAATGGCACGTGATCGGCACTAGGGCACGAAAAAGCTTAAGGTTTCCAGAACCCGTAGTCAGCCTAACTTGTCAAATCAATAGAGAATCTACAAGAGATCATAACTCAAGGGCTAAAGGCCTACCTGCCAACAAAACCTATACCCAACATCATAATAAAATCATTCAAGTCACATCTCAATAATATCGTCAGGTTCCTATTTAGCATAGTATCTCGTCATACCATATTACAGATAAACAGATACCAACCAATAGTATTAATACAGATATAAGTTTGATATACTATAATTGCGAAATCAGAAGTTCCATTTAAGAAAATGTATTACTTTCCTCTTACTCCGAGACTGCATAGACTGTATGCTTCTGAAGCAACTGCCAAGTATGAGATGGCATGCTGAGCATGAGGAGGAAGATGGTGCTATGCAATATTATTCAAATTAGGCTGCATGGAAGCATTTTAATCATATGAATCCACTATTTGTTTATGAAATCTGCAATGTTTGTTTGGGATTATGCATTGATGGCTTTCAAGCTTTTGGTCAATCTGGACAACAATATTTATCTTGTCCAATTATAGTCACGCCATATAATTTGCCTCCAAGGATGTGTATGAAGGAGGAATACATATTTCTTTCTGTAATAGTTCCTAGACCAAATAATCCCAAACATAAGTTGGATGTATTCTTGCAGCCTTTGATTGCAAAATTGAAACAATTGTGGGAAATTGGGGTGGAGACATATGATATTCCAACAAAGCAGAATTTTCAGATGCGAGCTGTTTTGATGTGGATAGTGAGTGATTTTCCTGCTTTTAGTATGTTGTCTGGTTGGAGTACTCAAGGTAAACTTGCTTGTCCATATTGCATGGAACATACTGATGCCTTCACGCTTCCTAAAGGTGGTAAGCAATCATGGTTTGATAATTACCATAAATTCTTACCTACTAATCATCATTTCAGATGGAACAAGACCGGGTTTATTAAGAATCGAACAATTGATGACTTGGCTCCTCTTTTACGGTAAGATATTGAGATATTGGAGGAAATCAATAGTTTGGGATTGGTGAAAGTGACGGAAGTTGGGTCGGATGAGTTGAATGCTCAAATTGTAAAAAAAAACTAGATGTGGGTGGAAGAAATGAAGTATATTTTTGGATTTGCCGTATTGGAGTACCAATTTGATCAGGCACAATCTCGATGTCATGCACATTGAAAAGAATGTGTTTGAGAATGTTTTTAACACAATTATGAGCATAGATGAAAAATCCAAAGATAATGCCAAATCAAGAGAAGACTTGAAGCAATTCTGTCGCCGTCCAAAGTTACAGTTGGATAATGCAACAGGGAAATATCCTAAGGCTAAGTATACGCTGGATAAGCAGAGTAAACAAGTCTTATGTGAATGGATGAAAATTCTCAAATTTTCAAATGGGTATGTATCCAATATGGCTCGATGTGTTGATATGCGGAAGCTGAAGTTGTTTGGAATGAAAAGCCATGATTGTCACGTGTTTATGTAACGATTACTCCCTATTGCTTTCCCTGAACTTTTGCCAACGAAAATTTGGAAACCACCAACGGAATTGAGTTTATTTTTCAAAGAACTCACTGCAACAATGATTAGGGAGGAAGACATGTCACAGCTCGAAACGGACATTCCATTGATTATGTGTTAATTAGAACAGATAAATTTCTTTGACTCAATAGAGCATCTACCAGTACATCTGGCATATGAGGCTAGGCTAGCAGGCCCCGTGCAGTACCGATGGATGTATCCATTTGAGAGGTAAATTCTTTGTATCTTTTTTTTACCACCATTTACATCATCATTTTTTTTATAATTCATATTAGTTTATTATTATCTTTCTATTGTAGATTTCTTCGACATTTGAAACATAATGTCAAGAATAAAGTGAGGGTTAAAGGTACTATTTGCAATACTTACTTAGTTGAAGAAGCCTCATCATTTTGCTCTTACTATTTTGAACCACATGTTTATATAAGGCATAGAAGAGTACCTCGTAATAATGATGGCGGAATGACTGAAAGAGGTAATATACCTAAAAATTTATCAATATTTACTCATCCAAGTAGACCATTTGGTCGACCTAAAAGAAGAATGTTGACCGAAGAAGAATATAAGGTAGCTCAAAACCTACATTATTCTCAATTGCATTGAAGTAGTAGAATATGTCAAGTAAGTTATAATAACATGGTTGTAAATATAATTTACAATCAGCTTTTAAAATGTTCGACTAATACTAATTCGTTTAAAATTTCATGAAGCTTATTTATTGACATATTGAAGCAAACTATCCCTAATATATCAAAAGATGATGTTGATGCAAAATTGGAGATAGATTTTCATAAATGGTTTGAGTCATATGTGAGTATATACTCGTATCTTATAAGCTAATATGTTCAATGTATACTCGTATACTAGGAATTGATTAAATTATTTATTTTGTATCTTATAGGCTACTGATCCTACAAATGGGATCGCAAATCAATTCATTGTTGACCTTGCTAAGGATCCATTATGGACTGTGATGATGTATCCCGTGTACTTTGTGAATGGGTACAAGTTTCACACTGAAAAATATGGTTCTGATAGGTCATCAATCAATAGTGGGGTTAGTATAA
>CATKHJ010904407.1:0-14170 GCA_949750685.1 Vernicia montana
TGTTGTTTATCAAAGACATAATTCCAAACGCCTGAGACATAAAGTACAAAAGTATTTACGCTTGAGGTTGTAGCAAATAGGCAAAAAGCAAAAACTCCACTTTCTCTCCACATCCATGGCCTCCACTTTCCCTCTACAGTACGGACATGATCCAGAAGCTTGCTGTCTGCCCAATTCCTTCTCTTCTTCTTCACAAAACCACACCAAACACATCTCCTGTTTCTTTTTTTCTTTTATTTAATATCTCTCTGTTGAAACTTGAAAGTGAAGGAAATGTTAGAGTATTTATTAGCAGATAGGCTCGATGGTTGCATAGGTATAATCTATTTGTTTTAACCCCACTTGACTGACTTATTTGCATAGGAAATATTTTTCTTACTTCTATTTTAATTATTAAATTCCTCAGTGCTATCCTCCCTCATTGTAGTATAAAGTTTGTATGTGTTATATAAAAGTTAGCTTGTTTTTTTTTTAATTTTCATGATTTTAATGTGTGTATGTATCTCTTTTCTGTTGTTGTATGTGTGTTTTTGTGTGTATATATATTTAAAAAAAAAAATTCCTCTGTGCTATAAAAATATACTCACTTTTTTTTTCAAAATATAATTCATTTTGAGTAATTATTTTATTAATTTTTTTAATATATCTCAATTTAATGTGTATTTCTATCCATATAAGTTAATTAGTTGAAATAAAATAATATGAGTCATCTAATATTAATGAATGGATATATTAAAAAAATAATAAGTAAAATTCATTAATTTAACTATATTTATTAAAAAATTTCTTAATTTATACATAATAAAAAGTTAAGTTTAAAAGTTGTTAATAATTTTTTTTTGTAATGTGTCAAATAATTCTTTTAAAAAAATTCGTTATACATTAAATAACTAAATTTATATAAAGTCGTTTTATCAATTTTTTTTTAAATTGTAATTAAAATTTATACAAATTAATAATATTTAATATTTTTTTACCGTTATTTTAGTTGGTCCATATGAAATAAATTTGATTATTATTTATATTAATAATCAAAATGATCATTGATTATAATTAAATTTAATAAAATAATAATAATAATTTATGTATGTTATATTGTAGTTGTAATAATTTGAAAGAAAAACTTTATCGTACGGTAATACGATCGGCAATATGTAAATATATTAAAATATATAGAATACGTAATAAAAGCATTAGGAAAAAATATAAAATGTTTTAGGTTGAGTGTTGAATGATGAATGTTAAAATAATTTTAAAAAAATATTAGTTAAATAAAAAAATATGACTAAAATCCGAATGTGAACCCAAGACTAATTTATCTAAAAATTAAAATAAATATATTTTTATAAAATGAAGGGAGTATTCTTTGAGAGAGACTAAAAAAAATAAATTTTAAAAGGAAAAAGGGAAATTTTTTAGATTAAAAAGAAAGAACGAAAAGTTATTACTAATCATATAATCACACATGCATCTCACGTTTCTTTTACTTAGATGGTTTTGGTAAAAGAAATTCAAAACATGGGCCCACATATGAAATTGTATTAAATTGACGGTCCAAATTCAATTATACTATTAACGACACGTTTTCCAAGAAGTTTCTTTTTTCTCACGTACAGCTTGTGGAAGAAACTCTCTTCAATAGCCATTTACAAAACTGACGTATATGTACATACGTGTATACAATCTAAGTACAAAAATACACTTAACTTACAGTTTTGTAATTACTGCGATTGCATATCTGTTTTCTCTTATATTTCTTCTCAGCCTCATATCATTACGTCATTCTTTAAACCGAAAGCATCCCATGACTTTTATGTCAAATTATTTTATTTCCTTATTCGTTTCGGTTTTTTTTTTTTTTTTTTTTTTTATATATCAAAGTGATGGTTAGAATGTGTTAGTTGCTAGTGTTAGTTGCTAGTGTTGGGCCAAACAACAGATAAATTAAAAATAAATTAACAGAGTAAAATAATAACACCGACAATTTAATGTGGTTCATGATTTGATTTTGGGCTATGTACACGAGATAAACTCTGAAAAATATTTTTTTTCACTAATAAAATTAATGATACAAGAGAGAGAAGCAATACAACAATTTGAAATAAATCTAAAATCGTGGCACACAAATATTTATCATATTCATTATTTTATCACTCTCCTTTTAAAAAAAAAATTCTCAAATATTTTTCTAAAATATTTTCTCACAAACTCTCTAATTTTCAGAGAACTTTCTCTGATTTTCTCGTTCTTTACTGTTTGCAATCTCATCTCATGCTCTTGCCTATTTATAGGCAAGAGCATGTCTCTCATGTAGTCTTACAAGTGGCCACGTAACTTTAATAGCTATCAAGTAATATCACCATGTGAACTTGGTAGCTGATAAAGTGATGCGGGTTTTTTTTTTTTTTTTTTTTTTTTTTTTTATAAATGTGGGCCCTCCATATTGGAGGGTCCCACTTAATAAATCTCCCCCACCCGACTACATGGAGGGCTTCACCATTCCTGCAGTTAACCGATAGTACCCAAAGTATGGTCTTGGTAGAATCTTTGTCAACATGTCCGACCCATTTTCCTCTGTATGGATCTTCTCAAGCTGTAGTAGCTTTTTCTTCAGCATATTCTTAATCCAGTGATATCTCACGTCAATATGCTTTGATCTAAAGTGGACGGAGGCATTATTCCCAAGGTGAATAGCTCTCAGACTGTCACAGAATAACTGATATCTGTCTTGCTGCAAACCAAGCTCATTTAAGAACTTTTTCATCCACAGCAACTCTTTACAAGCTTCCGTTACTGCTATAAACTCCGCTTCAATAGTTGACAATGTAAAACACTTCTGTAGCTTTGATTGCCATGACACAGCTCCCCCTGCAAAGGTAATCAGGTAATCTGAAGTAGACTTTCTGGAGTTCACATCGCCAGCCATATCTGTATCTGTGTATCCAACCAACACAGGTTTGGCATTTTCAAAACATAGGCATATTTTGGAAGTACTTCGAAGATATCTGAAAATTCATTTTACTGCAGCCTAGTGTTCCTTTCCAGGATTTGAAAGGAATCTACTCACAACTCCAATTGCGTGAGCGATATCTAGTCGTGTACACACTATGGAAACCATCAAACTTCCAACCGCTGAAGCATATGGAGTCTTTTTCATTTCTTCCTTCTCTTTCTCTATAGAAGGACTCTGCTTAGAACTCATCTTAAAATGATTAGCAAGAGGACAACTAATCTCTTTAGCCTTGTCCATATTAAATCTCTGAAGTAATTTCTCAATATACTTCTCCTGTGACAACCACAATTTCTTGGAGCTTCTGTCTCTGATAATTTTCATGCCAAGAATTTGCTTGGTTAGCCCTAAGTCTTTCATGGCAAAAGACTTACTCAACTGCTTTTTCAAGTTGTTAATTCTAGAAGCATTCTAGCTAACAATCAATATATCATCCACATAGAGCAAGAGAATAATGGTCTGAAGTAGTCTTCTTGTAGTCTTGCTCCCCCATAACCGACTCAAACTTCTTATACCATTGTCTCAGTGCTTGTTTCAAGCCGTAGAAGTTTTTCTTCAATCTGCAGACATAATCCTCTTTTTCTTTTTCTTCGAAACCCTATGGTTGCTCCATGTATATCTCTTCCTCCAAATCACCATGAAGGAAGACAGTTTTGACATCCATTTGCTTGATCTCCATATCAAGACTTGCTGCTAAATCCAGCACTCTGCGAATGGATGTCATTTTCACAACTAGTGAAAAAATCTCATCAAAATCAATTCATTTTCTTTGGTTGAAACCTTTAAAAACTAATTTGGCTTTGAATCTCATATGGGGACTGTATTCTTCATTCTTTATCTTGAACACCCATTTGTTTTTCAAAGCTCTTTTTTCTTTAGGAAACTTCACCAGTTCAAAAGCTTTGTTCTCATGCAAGGACTTCATCTCATCTTGCATGGCCTCAATCCATTTCTTCTTGGATTCGTCATATATGGCTTCTTCAAAACTTTCAGGTTCTCCCCCGTCAGTGAGTGTCACATATTGATCACGAGGATATCTGTTAGATAGATATCTCGTTCTTTCACCTCTCCTCAATGGAGGTGGATAAGCCATAGGTGTTGGTACTGGATAATGAACATCATTATCTTCCTCATCCTCCTCATCTTTAGATCCAACTTCTATAGAAGCATCATTTTCATCGGGTAGATCAACCCGGTCTTCATCTCCAACCTCTCTTGGCACCGGTGTTGGAGGAATTAATTCCAAATATGATAAGTCACCATTGGAATCAGGAACATCCTTCTCCATCTTGTCAATATCTTTAATGGTCTCGTCTTCAACAAATACAACATCACGACTCCTGAAAAGTTTCTTCTCAACGGGATCATAAAATCTAAAGCCAAATTTATTTTGACCATAGCCAATAAAAATACATTGTCTTGTCTTAGCATCAATTTTGGACCTCTCATCCTTGGGGATATGTACAAATGCTTTATAGCCAAACACCTGTAGATGATCATAGGAAACATCCTTTCCTGACCATACTCTGTCTGGAACATCTATCTTGAGAGGGATACAAGGTGAAAGATTCAACATATGTGCAACTGTAAGTATGACTTCACCCCAAAAAATTTTAGGCAACTTTGCATATGAGAGTAGACATTTGACTCTCTCCATCAAAGTTTTGTTCATCCTCTTAGCTAAATCATTTAACTGCGATATCTTTGGAGGTGTCATTTGATGTCGGATACCATGCTCTTTGCAGTAAGCATGAAATGGCCCAATGTATTCTCCACCGTTATCTGTCCGGATGCACTTTAGCTTCTTCCCAGTCTGTCTCTCAACTGATGCATGAAATTCTTTGAAGACATCCAACACTTGATCCTTTATCTTCAAAAGATATACCCACGTCTTCCTTGAATGATCATCAATGAAAGTCAAAAAATACTGAGCACCACCAAGTGACTTTGGCATTGGCCTACACAAATTTGAATGAATCAGATCCAGCACATTATTCATTCTGGAAGGAGGGGAACTCTTGAAAGCAACTCTGTTATGCTTTCCTACTAAACAATCATCACATTTCTCCAAATGTACTTCATTCATTCCGGGCAGCATTTTCTTCTTGGCTAGACTTGTCATTCCTTTTTCACCCATATGGCAGAGTCTCTTGTGCCATAATTCAATTGCATTGTCTTTCTCCATGGCATTAATTGTGTTAGTAGAGAGTTTTTCCTACATTACATACAGTGTTATATGCTTCTTACCTCTAGCCACTACTAAGGAGCATTTTGAAAGTTCCCATTTGTCATAAATGGAGGTGATGCAATATCCTTCATTTGCAAGTTTAGTACAGAGATCAAATTCAGGCGCATGTCTAGAATATGCCTGACATCCTCTAGAACTAGTCTGGTACCATTCTCTATTTTAAGCAAACATCTCCTCTGCCAACAACCTTTGACAGGTTTTAATTTCCTATTCTGACAACACCAAATGAGAAAAAATCTCTATGCGAAGTAGAATGAATGGTACCACCACTATCAAACACCCAGCTGGTCTCCAAAGATGCAAGATTGACAATATCTTCATCATAAACGATATTGAACTCGTCCATGATATTTGTCTGCTCATCATCACTTTTGTCGTCTTTCTTCACAGCTTTGTCTCAGTTCTCATGTTCCTTCTTGAACTTTGGGTGGAATTTTTTGATATGGCCCTTCTTCTTACAGTGATGGCATTCAACATTGGCATATTTATTTGACTTCCCTCTACTCTTGCCTCTAGAGTTCTGCTCCTTAGATTGTCTCCTTCCTTTGGACTCTGCAACCATAACATTTGATTGTGATGAAGAAGATGAGGCCTGTGATCTTCTTCTCATCTCTTCATTCAGAATACTGCTTTTGATAAGCTCCATGTTGACTATACCATTAGGGCTAGTGTTGGTGATGGAGATTTTCAAGGTCTCCCATGACTGTGGTAGAGAGGCTAACACCAGTAGAGCAAATACTTCATTATCAAGTTTTACTCCCATTCTAGACAACTGGTCCTAGATTCCTTCCATCTCGTTCAAGTGATCTGGCAAGGAAGTTTCTTTTTTGTATTTTACTTGTACCAGCTTTGTCAAGTAAAATAACTTATTATTTCCAGTCTTTAAAGCATACAACAACTCCAACTTATTCCACAGAGTTCATGCATGAGTCTCATTGTAGATGTGATTGTACACATTGTCTTCGACAAACTGTCGAATGAAAATGCATACATGCTCATGATCAAACTCCCATTCCTCGTCAATTTTACCTTCGGGTTTAACTGTAGTAAACACCGGTAAATGCATCTTTGTCACAACAAGAAAATCTTTTATCTTTTTACTCCATATGTGGTAGTTTGTGCCATTTAAATAGATCATCATGCTCGTCTTAGCTTCCATTGCTTCTATCACAAACTTCTTTGAGCAAATCTAACTCCCACTATTTCATGTGAATAGTACTATATACTGGAACAGTGACTGTAGTTCGTGAACAATACACCAGGTAAGTTCCTAGGAAAAAGAGGTGGGTCACAATGGACACACTTAAATACCAAGTCTTTCCTTAGCCAGAATTTTTCCTAGACATGCACTTTCATACTACCACACTTATTTTTAGCTAGGCTCTGATATGTATGAACAGTACACGTATCTGTGAATAGTACCAAATTTCATAGTACTTCAGAGTACTATTCACAGCAATAATTTTCCAAGATTTTTTTTTTTTATGTGGAAGATCAGTCAAAACTGCAACTACAGAGTATACTCTTAATTTTCAAGGAAAATTAAAATCAATAGTTCTGATACCACTTGTTGGGCACAACGGGTAAATTAAAAATAAATTAGTAGAGTAAAATAATAATACCGGCAATTTAACGTAGTTCACCTTTTGATTTTGGGCTACGTCCACGAGACAAATTTCGAAAAATATTTCTTCCACTAATAAATTAATGGGTACAAGAGAGGGAGGCAATACAACAATTTGAGATAAACCCAAAATAGTGGCACACAAGTGTTTCTCAAACTCACTATTTTGTCACTCCCCTTTTAGAAAAATTTTCCAAATATTTTTCTAAAATATTATCTCTCACAAACTCTCTCTAATTTTCAGAGAACTTTCTCTGGTTTTCTCGTTACTTACTGCTTGTAATCCCATCTCATGCTTTTGCCTATTTATAGGCAAGAGTATGTCTCTCATGTGGCCTTACAAGTGGCCACGTAGCTTTAATTGCTACCAAGTAATATTACCCTGTGAACTTGGTAGCTGATAAAGTGATGCGGTTTTTTTTTTTTTTTTTTTTTTTTTATAAATATGGGTCCTCCATGTCGAAGAGTCCCACTTAACAAGTGTGAGGCCTCGCCCGAACGCCCCTCCCCTCGCTCGAAAAAAATATGATTTTTTCCTTAAAGAAAGGCGAGTGATTTTTAAGAGAGTTAAGATATGAATTTCGGTACTCACGATTGGAAGCGGCTATCGCATAGGAAAATTGATTTAATTTTTGAAAGAGATTCGGGAGTCGCCACCCTAATTTATTTAAATGGAAAAATTAAGGAAAAATCCAATTTGACTCCAATTTATTAATTTTTTATTAATTTTTCCAAGGATAAAGTCACTAGTTCTCGAACCAGATTGAACTCGGGGACTAAGTTTTTGGTTAAAATAATATCAATTTGACTCTTTGGTTTAATTTGACTTAAAAATTAATTTCATGGATGACAAGTAATTAATGATGATTATAAAATGCATGATCCTGGCATATTTATTGAATATATGGGAAAATAAAGAGCAAGTATTTAAACATCCACAAGCAAATGAGAGTATTTCCTCTAACTCTTATGAGTACTAGGGAAATCACAAGATCGCTTATTTGCTCCAAAATAATTAATTTAACTACTACCATTAATTAAAATTGACAATGTACAATGGAAAAATAAAAAGGGAGGGGATTGATTGGGATTTGGATTTGAAACTTGGATTTAGATTCCAAACTTACCTACATAACCCATTGAATGGAGATCAAAACCCACGTAGTTCATTCTATGGTGAGGTCGAGGGGTTTAAGGGTCGGTCAAATTTGATTGGATTGATTTGGTTGAAGGTAAGAGATTATATCTTTTTTTTGGGTTTCTGTGGTGGGAGAGTGGTTTTACTGGAGCGGAGTTCTGTTACGGAGAACGAGGTTGGTTTTTAAAAAAAATTAATTTGATGCTTTTGTTTCTTAATTATCCAATTTTAATTAATTAAAAGGATTAATTAATTAAGATGATTAATTAATCAAATTGAGTTGGAGATTAATTAAGATTAATTAATTAAAAGGACTTTAATTAATTAATTTTAATTAATTAGGATGATTAATTAAAATGAGTGTGGAAAATAACTATAGAGAGAGAGAAGAGCAAGTGGATAGCAATCAACAAGTGCTCAAGGGGTGAATTGGAATGAGGGATGAAGGGGGGTATTTATAGGAAAAAATGGAGGGTGAAAAGACCAAAAAAGGCTGAAAAAGTGGGTTAAAGGAGGGGTAAAAAGGGAAATTTGGAAGACAGAAGGACGGCCATGAGACTCACTCACGGACGCGTGTCCGCGAGGACAACTAGCGGACACCCGCCAAGACGTCTGGCGGACGCGCCAGGCCTTCCTGGCAGAAGTGTCAACTCCGTGCTAACACGTCAGCCACTGTACTGATGCGTCAAGCGCGTCAGTGCAGATGCGCCAGACGACGCACGGCGTCCGTGAGCCATCTAGTGAGTCCGCAGACGCGCCTTGCAGTGTTCTCGAGACTGTCTCACGGACGAGCGCAGAATGTCTGCGGATGCGCAGATATGGCTCTCGGAGTCCATGAGCCGGCTCGGGTTTTGAGCCTTTTCGTCCTTTGGTTCGATTTTTGAGACTTTCGAGTCAGTTCTTGGGAGTTTCGGGACAGTTTTCGAGGTATTCTGAAGTCAAAAAATTTACCAGTCAGTGACAGTGGATTCAAAATTAATAATCGAATATTTTGGCAGTCAGTTTTAAGAAAATATTGTTTGGTACAGAAAGTCCTGTTAGGATCGGAAAAATATCATCTTAGATAGAAAGATATTATGGTCAACTTTGGTGAGTTTAGAAATAATTTTGGAAGTGCTAAAGTAAGGACTTCACAGTTGTCCCCTCATTAGAACTGTCTCTCTGTTAGGCAGTTTTGATGAGTGTGAAGCAAAGAATTTTAATAGATCTATAGATAGAAAATGATTATGAATGCATTGATGTGATTTTGGTAATTTTTGGAGTATGCCTTGGCAGGTTTTGGGAGATTGGTGAATTTTCAGGTTTATTAATTTTTTAGTCTTTTTAGCCTAAGGAACGCATTTTTAGTCGGAAGGTAGGCAAATTAGGTGTCTACGGATAGAGAAAAATCATACGAACATGTAGAGACTTTCGGATATGAATTCTAAGTTAAAATGTCCTTGAAAATGCATGTTTACTCAGTTGGATAATTATAGGACACGTTTTACTATGCGACACTATGCAGGTACTGTACAAGCAAGCTATTATAAATAGCTCACCTTGCACCATTCATTCATTGCCCCATTCCTCTCTAAAGCTAACCAAGGTGAGCTTTGCTCTTTCTTTCACTTTCAATTTTTTTTTTTTTTTTTTTTGTAATACTAATTCCACTTGTTAACCTATTGTCCTGCTTTTCAGATTCAACATTTTGCAACCATGGCTTCGAGATCCAGATATGGAGCTTCCTCTTCCTGCCGCACTGTTATCTCTTCGGTGAGTGGACTGCAGGGGCGCATTTATGAGCCTTATAGAGACAACCCGGATCCATCGCTCCTCCTGCGAGAGCCTGATATGCATGTCTCATATGACGGACGCCTGGCGGTCAGTATTCTTCTTCCTTTTTTTTTTTTTTTTTTTTTTTCCGAGCTTTCCTTTTTAGAAATTTTCTTGTCATTTGCATGTATATACACTGATTGAATATAGGCTGCGACGATTAAGAATAGGGGTGGATGGTGCCACTTAGCATAGGTAGTTAGGTGTGTCACCCCGGAGAGTGGTGTCCGGGCACTACTAGAGCCCACTGGTTTTGTTGACTTCTTGAAGGTGAAAACGCCTGAGCACGCCAATATGAGCTTAATCAAGGCTTTGGCTAAAAGGTGGTGGGATACCACTAATACATTTCATTTTTCTTGCGGGGAGTTAACTTGCACTCCACTTGACTTGTACATGATCTCGGGGATCTGTTTTGGGGTTCAGTCGCTAAATATGTGCAACGATTGGAGGGTGACCTTCTCTCCTGAAGAGATACAAAATCTGATTGGCTTTGATCCTCCTAGATTGGCTGGCTGCAAGTGACCTTGCTTCTAACGAGGCTGTTGCTCGGTTATGTTTACTGATCATTATGGGTTGTACTTTTACCCATAATATAAGGGACATAGTGGACCTGAATGTCCTGCCTAGCTTGGCTTACATAGATGCATGGGACCAGTATGATTGAGGGGGTGCGATTTTAAGCACGATGTACCGTGAGATGGTAGATCTGTCTCGAGGGTACATCTTATCTGTTGGTGGGACGGCTCTCATCTAGAAGGTATATATTTCGATCATGCTTCTTTGCTTTGTTTTATGGATTTTATTTCTATTGTTATGATAGCTCTGTGTCACAGCTCTGGGCCTACGAGTACTTCCCCTTTGTTGCCCCTAGATTGATCAGGCCGTAGTTACAGGATTTTCCAGCTTAAGTGAGATGGGAGGAGTCAAACCGGGGCATCCTTCACAAGCATACCCTATTGACCATTCGTGCATTCTTTGACCATCTGAATGATCCTCAGGTATTTTCCTCGTCTTTTACCTCTTTCATATTGTCCTGTTCTGACCTGTTTACCGATTTCTCATGGTAGATTGTAAAACCTTTCGGGGAGAGGATGTTGTATGCTCCCCACGCAAATTTTACGGAGGCCCTTTCCCATAGATGGGCGTTATTGTGATATCCCTACTTTCGGCTGTACTACTTAGGCGAGAGAGTCCATTTCCAAATCATGGGATCCTGGTGTGTACACGGCACTCCGCCGATTAATATGCGTTATGGGTTTGATATCCAAATTTCCTAGGAGCTTTTCAATGGTAGGGAGGCGTATCTGCATCAACGTCCCAACCTGAACTATTTGGAGTTCTGTGATAGATTCCTGATAAGCAAGATTACATCGCGGGGACGATCCTCCACTGCTTATGCCATCCCGTGAGAGCCCACTCCCTTGGCGGCTCCTGTGGCTCCTTCGGCCGGTTCCTCTGGGAGTTAGGTTCCTGAGTTCGTCATGATGCTGGCCCTAGCCATTGTACTGGCAGGGTGAATTGGAACACAAAATATCAGATCCCTGAGCATATTGGATATCATGCTGCAGATGGTGCCATGAGGACATGGCACCTTCCTAATGTTCTTCGCTCGGGCGAACGGATGATCCTGACAGTATTACCGAGGTACTTTCTCTGCTTCTTCTAGCTTTGGAAATGATCCCTTAGGTAGGATTTTCATTATACCCCTTTTGTGCTTGGAAAGGATCCAAAGCAT
Source organism: Vernicia montana (assembly GCA_949750685.1). Classification (NCBI taxonomy): domain Eukaryota; kingdom Viridiplantae; phylum Streptophyta; class Magnoliopsida; order Malpighiales; family Euphorbiaceae; genus Vernicia; species Vernicia montana. Next base: position 11,568 of record CATKHJ010904407.1, read on the forward strand.
CTGACATTATTCTTCATGCAAGTTCCTGGAGAATACGCCAAAAGCACTTACTGCATTTCTCGCAGGATGGAGGTGGCTATTGCCGGACTCCTCACGCGCCTTGATATTTTAGAGTTGCAGGGAGCAAATGAGGAGGAGGAGAGGAGGTTGGAGGCAAGGCTAGCACTAACTTTAACTTGCTTTCCGTTGTTGTTGTTGTTGCTTCTCTTTTTTATTTTTTTACTTTTTACTCCATTGACACGTGGTAGTACTTATTCATATGACTGTATTTGTATGCCCCTGGCGGGCGGTAGTATTGTATGGATGACTATATTTGTATGCCCCTGGCGGGCGGTAGTATTGTATGGATGACTATATTTGTATGCCCCTGGCGGGCGGTAGTATTGTTTGGATGACTGTATCTGTTGTGACTATGCATTGATGTATTCACTTTTTATTTTATGCTATATGTTTCAATGATGTCGATGATGCATGCTCATGTATGCATGATTTATTATGTGACTCTTTCAATACTTCACTCTACCATGTATGTTCACGTGTCGTGAATGCATGTTCCGCAAATAAAAAATTATATGTCATGTATGCAATTTCTGTACAAATAATGCATGTCCTAAAACTTGACTTTTGCTTAATTACGGTTCCATTTTGTTGTTTTTGCTTGATCCCGGTCTTCGAAAAACTCTAAAAAGGGTTTTATTCTGAATTTTCTATCCTAATGAGGGAAGAAAACAGTCTAAATTTGTGCTGTGGGGCCCAACTTGTACTGTGGGGACCAAAAAGCTGAAAAGGACAGGAAAAGCTGTGGCGTCCACTAGAAGAATCGGCGGATCCGCCAGCTCTTCTGGCGTTAGCCTCCAGGATGATTGGCGGATCCGCCCAGAGCATTGGCGGATCCGCCATTGCTTCTGGCGGCAAAGTCATTTTCTGGCAGTTTTCTTTTTCTCTTCTTGATGTGATGGCCATTTGCTTAGAAATAGGCTCCCATTCCGAGGTGGCAAGCATATTTTCTTGATTTTTGTGCCGAAACTCTCCCCGTTTCTTAAATTTTTCTTCAGTTTTCATTCTTCTATTATTTCTTCACTTAATTTCTTCTGATTTTCACATTCATGGAGCCATATTTCAGTCATAGCATGCATGTATGGACTTAGAAACTCAAGAAGGTGGAGAGAATCAATTTAGGAAGGTATGGTATTGTAGCGATGGTGACACTACGAGGAGTTCGGGTTGATTGGGATTTTCTGAGGGCTTGTTTTAGGTTCTGGGATCCGGTGGCCCGTGTCTTTCACTTGGGTATGGCTATGGAGGAGCTATGCCCCACATTCAAGGAGTTCAGTGCTATACTCGAATGTGATCTTGAGGTAGTTTTGGTAGTACCAGAGTTTAGAGTGGGGCATTTTTGGCTTTTTCAAGAGTTTTTGGACCTACCTGAGGATGTTGCGAGCCAGATAGTTATTAATGGCCAGGTGGATCTGACTGTAGTGATTGCAGAGTTTCAGGATATTAGCAAGGCTGGAGACATGAGGAGACTCAGGATGAGGGCCCTGGTTTTTTCAATTTAACGGCAGGGTATCTATTCCCTGGTTCTGTCGAATAGGGTGACGCCAGAGTGACAGGTTTGGTACTCTAGATGGAGCAAAGCCGCTCTGTGGCTGTGGTTGTTTTGGCTGAGACATTGTTGAGTTTGGATTGCTATGTATGGGGTCTGGAGAGATGGGCTGTTTCCCCTATTATTCTTCAAGTGAGGAAAAAATACGTTTTGTTCTTACCCTTCATATTATTGGTACCTTATGGATGTCTGATTTTGGATTTTTGGGTTCTTTTGCAGGTTTGGCTCATGGATCATCTTCGAGTGGTGGCTGCCCCGGCAAGGATTCCTTACACGGCTTCTCAGTATCGCATGAGGCCCATCCAGGTTCGTCGAGGCTCAGCTAGGGAGTGGATAGGGTGGTTGCTGGAGGTTGCCCCAGAAGACATACTTTGGCATTGTCAATGTTATGCCTATAAAACATGATGAAGTTCATCCACCCAACTTATCCCATACGAGTCTAGTCTTCTTTTTAATCCTTGAAGGATTGTTCTGTTGGTCACTTTGGTCTGCCCATTTGATTGAGGATGAGCTACTGAGGAGAAGTGTTGCTTTATATTGAGTCTTAAGCAGAAGGCCCTTACTTTAGTGTTGTCGAACTGCCAAAGGATTAGAGCTACCCCAAGGATCATCCCAAAGAACTCATTATAGGTGAAACTTCAAAGGGTGTAAGTACTAAATCTCACTTTAAATATTTGGATAATAATCTTGCTTTTGTTTCTCAAATTGAGCCAAGGACTATTGATGAGGCTCTTAAAGATGAAAATTGGGTGATTGCTATGCAAGAGGAACTCAATCAATTTGAAAGAAACAAGGTATGGGAACTTGTCCCTAGATCCAAGGACTATCCAATTATTGGATGTAAATGGGTGTATAAGAATAAGTTAGATGAGCATGGTTTCATTACTAGAAATAAAGCTAGATTGGTTGCCAAAGGGTATAACCAAGAGGAAGGCATAGATTATGATGAAACTTATGCTCCCGTAACAAGATTAGAAGCCATTAGAATTCTTTTAGC
>CATKHJ010904550.1:0-12039 GCA_949750685.1 Vernicia montana
CCAAAACTTCTCTTCTTGAACAAAATGAAAATAAAAAGAAATGAAATTAAGAAAATATAAATCTATCTAATTGATTGAATGATGAAGGATTGAATTAATGATTTGAATGAGGGGTGGTAATGCCTATTTATAGGAAATTTCCATCTTATTTTTCTACCATATTGCATCATTGCTTACATCATTATTATTATGATATTATTGCTTGCATCATTAATATCATGACATCATCGCCTGCATCATTATTATTATGACATCTTTGTATGCATCATTAATATTCTGACATCATTACCTGCATCATTAATATCATGACATCATCGCCTGCATCATGAATGTCATTTTGATATGCAAAATAAAATAAAATACTAAAAATATTTTATAATTTATTTATAAATTGTTAGAATTATTTATTTCTCAAAATAAGTAATAATATTATTAAATTCTCAATAACTGAAATAAAATTTGAGTTAAAACAGGTAAAATAACTTTAAAAAAATAAAGTTATCAAGGAATAACTAATCCTATGGAATAATTATTATATTCCTTATCTATTCCGCAAACCAAACATTTCCTTAATGCTTTTGCAATTCTTCAAATTCAATAAAACAAGCCTTTTCAAGACTCCAATGGATTTGTGAACCTCAATTAGTCTCATGCAAGCTTCAAGATTCAGCTCCTCAAGGTTTGGGACCTCATTGAAGTCCATCGTCTTTGTTAAGTTAATAAAACAACTAAGATCAATCACCTTCAACATCTTTAAATGCGTTGAGGGCATAAATAAAGAAAATTAAAATGGGTTTAAGCTTCTTAGCATCAACAATTCTAACTATGAATTTAAAGTAAAAAAAGGTGAAGGAGCAATCATACCTTTTCCCCTTTCCAAGGTTGTATAACGTTGCTTCGTCCCATATAAAGCTCAACAAGTTTACCCGGTTGAAAAACATATGGAAGATATTTGAAAGGTTATCTATCTCAGTCAAGATATCTTAACTCATTTGAAAGATACTCAAGGCCCTCTGAAAAATGTAAACTTTGGAGTTTGAGCAATCTTAACCTATTCATCTTGATGAACAATTTAGCACTTTAACATTTCCTCTTCTTTCTCACAACCATCACTTAACATTTCATTGTCTTACTCAAAACCATCTAAGACTATGGCTTCAACTTATTTTGTTCCCTAAACAGTTGTTGGCTTTGTTTTTGTTCAGAGTGTGCCACGTGTGTAGGTACACGAACCACTATAATTTTGTGCCTAACTTCTACCAGAAAAATTGTGAATTTTCAGTTTCCTTTGATAGTTAATACTGAAATTCTAGTTAGCACCTAAAAACTACTTTTGGAAAGATAATGACTTTAATAAACTGGATATTGAACTGAAAGAAAATTGTAATGCATTCGAATATAGAGTATTGGCATTTACAAGGAATGAAAAATTAGGAAATTGTAACATGCTGAAAAGTAAATACAGATCTTTAAAAATGAAACTAAATTTGCAGTGAAAATATTGGAATTGATCTTGAGTTAGTTTGTTTGGGATTTTGTTGATTGGGCCTTATTCCAGCTTCAATTATGCTACTTATAGTGATTCGAAGTAACTGTCCAAAAACCACAAGTAATGTGCTAAGTAACTGCCATTATCTCATTTGGAGTCCCGTTTTATTAGGTACGTGGGGAGCTGTTGCATTTGGAGAGAGCTGCGTTTTTTAGAACATGAGAACCTCTATAACCATCTGATAGCTTTCAGAATTATGTCCCATCAGGTCTAATCACGTGCCAGCATTATTTTTGGTCCCATTAGCTTTTTTAATCAACTTAATTAACTAATTAATTAATTATAATTAACTAAATTATTTGGACCGGGGTTTTATTAATTTTTATTGGGTTGGGCCTATATCCTTTATTGGACTTGGGTGAAAAATATTTGGTGCAAACAATGGTAAATTCAATTGTAATGAATAATGAGAAGAAAATGTAGCAAGAAATTTATAAAGATTAGGATTATAAAAAAAAACATTGTGAAAAGCAATATAGATTATTCACCGTATTATTCAATAAGACGTTATAGATATCCTTAGAAAACCACAATCTGCTACGCGTTCCTGGTTTTTCATAGCATGATTGTCCTATAATTTCTCAGTCCATTTTTTGAAGTCATGCATCCATACTCTATCATTTGAAATGCTTATGAGAGATTTATCAAGGAGAACTCTTATTCCAATATCAAGATAGAAAACAAAATTATATAGTACTCTGATCACATAATTTTTATCATCACCTTTGAAAAAACATGCAATATCTAGAAATATTTTCTTCTCTACTTCCTCTAGTCCATCGAAACTTATATAAAGCTTATCAATATTTGTTTGTTGGGAATTTATTTTAGCCTATCCAATGGGAATTTATTTTAGCCTATCCAATGCAACATTAGAGAAATGTGTCAAAGAGATTCGAAGGTTCGAACACAACTTTTTGGACAGTCTGAGGTCTCGTTTGGCATAATATATTTTAAATCTATAGATTTAATTAAAATCTATGAAATAAAAAACTTACATCCCATGTGGGTTTTTAAATTCTTCATTTTTTAAGATTTTAGAGTATAATAGATTTTAACAAATTTATGAAATGTAACTTAATTTTTTAAACCAAATAAAGGATTGAGTTACAATCCATCCATTTTATAAAATCTATTATTAAAATCCTTCAAATCCATGGATTTTGTTCAAATTCATGATAAATTTGAACAAAATCCATAGAATAAAAAATTTATATCTCATGTGGATTTTCAAATCTTTCATTTTTAAAGGTTTTAAAATATGATAAATTTTAACAAATTCATAAAATGTAATTCAATTTTTTAAATCAATAGACTGAGTTACAATCTATGCATTTTGCAAAATATATTACTAAAATCTTTAAATAAATGAGGCCTGAAAGCTTTTAACTATTGCACCAACTTCTATTCATTTGTTCTAGCATCTCGTAAAATTAGTTATAAATAAATGAAGAAATAAAAGATAAAAATAAAAATAAGGAAAAAGTAGAAAGAATCGAGAACAGGAAAAAAAAATAGAAAGAAAAGAGTGGAAATGTTTAGATCTTTTTAGAGTTGGTGAGGAGAGGTGGCATAATTGTGTGGTTGATTAATAATAATACTAATAATAATATAATGGAAAGAGGCCATATAATGGAAAGAGGCCATCTTCTTTCGCGGTGGAGAGAAGAAACAGAGGACAAGAAAAAGCAAAGGTAAAACCCAACTATCACAGCCTCTTTTCTGCCACCATCGACCCCGATTCAACCACCTACTACCAATAAACCATCTTTTTTAACTATGATCAAGCCTTGTTGTCTCAATTTTTTAGAAAAAAAAATCACACAAAAAAGAGAGAAAATCGAGAAACTCAAATATTTAAACCCCATTCATATTTGTTCATGACCATTGTTAGCTTCAATAAAATCAAAACCCATCTCTCTAATAATTTTAAGAGTTCCATTCACTTCCTTTTTACTGGTATATATTTTAGTAGTGAATTCGAAGAAAAATCAATCGGAAAAACAGAGTGGGGAGGTGAATTATTCCTTATTTACTTCGGGTTTCCATTTTCTCCTTGTCTATTGGTGGTTCTCGGTTTAAATATGACATGCAAAAATTTTGAGGTTTGAATCTGTGTTTATTTTTTAATAAAGAGTGATTTTGTGGTTTGAATATTGTGTTTGTTGTGGTTTTTTAAAGTGTTTTGGGTTTAATGTTTCTGTGGTGGTCAAACAGTGGTTCTGAGAAACCATGGTGACAGGTCGATGGTTTGCAGGGAAGAAGGTGGCTCGAATTAAAAGATTTTGTAATTTTTGGACTAGGGTCTGTAATAATTTTGTTATTTATTTCCTGTCTAGATTTAATTTGTATAATTATTTAGTTTATTGCTTCTTTAATCTCAGTGAAAAAAAATATAAGGACAAATAATTAGCAAAACACTTAATGGTATTTAAACATAATCAAATTTAAGATATACTTATCATAAACTTACTTGAAAGAAATTGAAATCCTTTGCTGATGATGTACATGATATTTTGATGAAATGGTTTTACTGAATTGATTGGTGTTGTGGTGACTGGTGGTGGAATGGTTAAGTTAAACAGATGGCATATAATTTAAGGAGACAGCAATCACTTCTGTCTCCAGCTGAGAAAACAAGTGTTCCATAGGAAAGTAGCAGGGGGGAACTAGGGGTCAGGAGTTTTTTCTCAGGCTATTGGTTGTTATTTTTATATTAAAATAATGTAATTACAGTAAATTTATTTTCAATCATTTCATTTCCAATCATCGATGTTTTTTCTAATATCAAAAAAATATTTTTTTATATTTTTTTTTATATCTCACTTTATATTTTTTTTATTACTTGCATATTATTTTATTATTTTATAAATTATGTCTAAAGTTATTTTTTTTATATATTCATTTAATAAAAATATAATTTATTATTTAATAATATTAAATTAAATAAAAATTTAAATAAATTTTACATATTATAAAAAGATCGATGTATTATTTATATATTAAAAAGTAAAATATAAATTTTATTTTAAAAAAAATACAAAACAAACATTACATTGAATAATTAATAATAGCAGAATATAATTAAAAAAGATAAAACATTAATATTTATTTAATCTTCTGAATCAGTATACTTCTCTTATAAATACTATATTAATATATTATGGAGTGTAATGTGAACATCTTTGTCCTTGATTTGTCTATGGCGAACAAGGAATTGTTGAAATCGGATATTTTCATCTACTACTATTTCAATTGTTGGAGGTAATACTTTCATCGCATATGTAATTGATGCATTAAGATCACGTTCATTATCGATTATCATATTGTGCATGATAGTGCATGCAGTGATTATATCGTGTAGCACATCTTTTTTTCAGAAACGTGCTGGTCCTGCGACAATTACAAAACGTGATTGTAGAATTTCGAACGCATGCTTCACGTTTTTCTTACACGCCTCCTGTTTCATCACAAAATACTTTTTTTTCGAATCACTCAGCTCATGAATAGTTTGCATAATAGTGGACCATTTTGGATATATACTATCGGCTAAATAATAACCTATATTATATTTTTTTCCTTGAATAACATAATGAGCGGAAAGAGCTATACCTTAAGCGAGATTGAAAATCAAATGAGATGACTTTAACACATTAATGTTATTATTGGTGCCCGGCATACCAAAATATGTGTACTATATCCAAAGATCATAATCGATTATAGCTTGAAGAATAATAGTTGGTGATCTACTGCGTCCTGTATATTGTCTGATCCATGCTGTGGGATAATTTTTCCATTTCCAATGCATACAATCTAGACTGTCTAGCATTCTTGGAAAACCACGTTGCTGACCAATATGGAGTAGCCTGGCAACATCATTAGCGTTAGGTGATCTTAGATACCGCTCTGCAAAAATCTTTACAATAGCATGACAAAATCTCTTTAAGCTTTCAATTATCATTGACTCTCCAATTTTAATGTATTCGTTGGTAGCATCCGTCGGTAAACCATATACCAACATCCGAAACACGGTTGTTAGCTTTTGTAAACTTGATAATCCAAGTCTATCAAGTGCATCACTTTGTTGTTGGAAGTAGTTATCATGACCTTTGACTGCATCAACAATACGAAGGAACAAACTTCGAGACATTCGACATCATCGATGAAGCATATCATCATTGTAGCATGGATTATTAGAAAAATAATCATTAAACAAATTATGATCTACGGCTTCAAGATTATGATCGATCACTATATGACCTGGAATGGAGCCACCATAGGTAACCTGGTTGTTTTGTTGATTGAGATAATACTCCATGACTTCATTGTTATTATAAATCAGACGGTCTATCGCTTCTTTTTCTACAATGAGATTACTCATCACTGATATTTCATTGTCGTCATCCGAAGATGAAGATGAATATTCGAATTTAATATTAGACGGACCTCCAATCTTGGAATTCATTTTCAAAGAATGTCGTATGAATAATTTCGAGAAGATAAATAACAATATTTGATTTTAAACAACAATTAGAGATTATGACTTATTTTTATAACGAATGATGTTATTTATAGAAAAAAAATTTGATAAGATGATAAGATTAAAATTTTTTTGCATGTGAATACAAATATTCTCTTCTACTTTTCAGAGATTCTCTTTTTTTCAAAGATTCTCTTCTTCTTTTCAGATATTCTCTTCTTCTTTTCAAAGATTCTCTTCTTTTTTTAGAGATTCTCTTCTTCTTTTCAGATATTTTCTTCTTTTTAGATATTCCCTTCATCCTTGTCTATATATAATAACCATAAGTGATTATTCTAATCAAAATATACCATTTGATTTTCTTTGACCATTATAATCCTCCAACCTTGATCACATGGGAAAAAATATCTATTCGATCTTTTGGATACAGTGTTGATGAAGATGTGCTCCTATGTCAAGTTTATATGGATATTTCTCAAGATCCTATTACGGGTGTATACCAGTCTTCAGATCGCTTTTGATCTCGAGTGGAAGATGCATACAACAAAGCAACAAATGAATGTTAGGAGTATCGCAGCAAAGATCAATGCAATCTCGAATTCAAACTATAAAGAAGGCTGTAAGGAAATTTAATGCTTACGTTAGACAAGTTGAAAATATGCATCCCAGTGGTGCCTCGGATCAAGATATTGTGAGTATTTATTAGAATTTCTTTCTTTTAATTTTATGTCTTTGAATACTTAACTTGACATTTAAAATAATTTGCAGTTAAAGAGAGTAAAAATGTTACTCATGCAAGATGTCAACTACAAAAAGGATTTCACATTTGATCACGTGTGGAACATAGTGAAAGATTTTGAAAAGTTTAAAGATAATGTCACCACCGCAAGACAAACTTCTCTAAAGCAAATTTTGAACTATGTCTCATCAGAGTCAGATAATCTCACTCTTGATTCTCCTATACCGGCATCTCTTGGATTGTCATCATTTCTCTTAATTTAGATGATGATGATGTTAGTGGTTCTTCATCCGAACGATCCATTGGGGTGAAGAAAGCAAAATGTAAAAGAAAAAAATAATGAACAAATTGCAGCTGTCATCAATAGTCTCAAAGAAGAAAATCGATAACTTATAGAGATGTTGAAGAAGACAAGAGATGATAGGCTGCAACAAATGCAAATCCAAAATAGAAATTTGTCTAGAGAAGAAAATAAAATTTTGATACGGGACTTGAATACTATCCATGATCCAACTATTCGTACGTGTATTCAAATTGAACAAACACGAATTTTACAAAAAAAAGAGCAGAACAACATCAACAACTACAACCATCTTCTATATCTAAAGTTTTTGCCAAATATTTTAATAATATTGGCGGATCCGGAACTGATATACCGGAATATTAATTTGTTGGTTTATGATATGTCTAATTTATTTGTTTTATGTTAGATATTTTGCATTTTAGTTGCTAGTTTATTTTTAATATTATGTAATTTTATTCTATGTTAGTATGTTAGTATGAATATATGTTAGTATGTAATATTTATGTAATATTAATCTATATTATGTAATATTAATCTATGTTAGTATGAATATATAATATTTTTATTTATGATATATGTATTTTGTACTAGTTATTATATATTTTTTATTCTGTATTTGAATTTTTTATTGAAATAATATTCAATTATAAGATGAAAAAATTACAAATGTAGGACATAAATGAAAATTTTTCTAATTATTTGGTAAATACAACAATTATTAGGTTTTTTGTGGTAATTAAAAAAAATTGCAAAAAGATGAAATGTCGTTGTACAGTGTCACGCCAATTTTGACGTGGTACTGTACAAAGGCTGCTGAGTGGCATGGAAAATGCAATGGGTTAGAGCACAATTTCTACTGCAAAATAGCATTCCAACAAAAAAAAAAAAAAAAAAGTGTGGGTTGGAGATGCCCTTAGGGGTCATGGTAGGGGGCAACTCTAGGGGTTATGGTAGGTTTAGTTAATTTGCCAATTTCTTTTGTATGCATTTAATGAATTATTTCATGATTTAATATATTTGTTAAGCATTAAAATTATTATACATCTTAAAAAAATAAGATTTAGTTCGCACAAAGCGCGAGTATAAAGCTAGTATATAATAAAACTTGAACTTAAGAATTGTTTAGAAAATTTTTTGCCATGTATCAAATAGCTCTCTAAAAACTTAAATTTATATAAAATCACTTCATCAATTTTTTTAATATCATTATATTTTTGTATGTTTCAATTAAAATTTATTTTCTTGGTATATGTATTTTCTTTATATTAATACTCAAAATTATTAAAATATAATATTTAAATTTAATAATAACAATAATATAATTGAGATATATTGAAATATTTTAAGAAAATATAAGAATAGAAAAATATGACCAAAAAACCCTCGCACTAATTTATATAAAATAGACATTGTAGATATTTCCATATGATTTCCTCTTTTTTTTTTTTTTTTGAAATATATACACACAAACACATACACACAGGGACAGGGAAGGGAAGGAACACGTACACACCTTAAAACATGACAATTTTGAAGAGGCACGCTAATGTAAGAATTAACTTAAAAATAAAAAAAAAAGTAAAAAAAAAACCTACCTAAATTAGGTGAACAACCCAGCTAATTTAGATAAACCTTCCATTAACATTTGTTGGAATTTAACAATTTGCATGACTATATAAAGCCATGCAATGTGAGGTTCTTTTTTAGGAGGGTTGTGAGAATATTTTGTGAGAAAAATATTCTTGTGTTAATTTATACAAAATCAATTTGGATTTGCAAGTTTGAGTATAAATTAGGTGTATTGAGTGTGGGATAACACTTAAGAGAAACACCGGTATATTCTCTAGGGGTCTAGATGGTAAAATAAATAATTTTTCGGGTTTATGTGAGTGATGATACTATAAATTTGGGTTGAATTAATCCAAAGATATTTATAGATTCCTTGTGCTGTAATTTATATCACATATAGTGGAAGATTATTTTATGTTGGTGGATGTAGGCATTGAAAGGCCGCATCACGTTAAACTATGTATTAAGTTATTTTTCTTATGGTGTGTTTGTTAAATTTTACCGGGTTTAATTCCCAACAAGTGGTATCAGAGCCTTTGATTCAAAGGCCTATGGTAAAATCATTGCTGCTGTGAATAGTACTTAGAGGTACTGTGTCAATTTAGATCATGTAGCAGAAACGAATGTTGTAGTAGTGAGGGTTAAATTCAACAAATATGGTAAATAGTTCATTCTCAATTTTCGCAGTACAAAAATTTGATGGAATGAGCAGTTTCACTCTTTGGCAAAGAATGGTGAAAAATTTCTTAATTCAACAAGGTTTGGCGAAAGTCTTGTTGGGAAAAGAAAAAGGAATGACAGGAAAAATGACTGAAGAAGAGTGGAAAGAACTTGAAGAGAAATGTGTCAGTACGATACGCCTTTGCATTGCAAATAACATTATAAATAATGTTATTGATGAAGACTCTGCAGCAAAAATTTAGGAGAAATGGGAAAAGTTTTATTTAGCTAAAAGTTTAACTAACAAATTATATTTGAAGCGGAAATTGTACAAGCTGAAGATGGTAGAAAGTGACAATCTGGTGGAGCACATGAATGAGTTCAATGGAATCGTAAATCAATTAAAATTAATTGATGAAGAGATTAAGAAAGAAGATAAGGCGATAATTCTTCTTACCTCACTCCCCGTCTCTTATGAGAATTTTATTGACTTAATGCTCATGGGAAAGGAGACAATAACTATTGAGCAAGCTCAGGCACAGTTTGTGTCACTTAAAACTCGAAGGAAGGACAAAAATGAGAATCGAGTAGAAGAAGAACTTATGGTAGAGCATCAAAAGGGGAGATCATCTGGCCGAATGGATCTCAATATGACAGATCAAGATTCAAAGCCAAAAATTTGAAAGAAATTCAATGCTACAGATGCAAAAAGTATGACCACTATAAAAAGGATTGTCCAAGCAAAAGGACAAAGGCAAGGTTGAAGAGGATGAAGGCAATCTAATAGTGGATGACGATTTTGAATGATGTATCTTTATGACATCATCAAAAAGGTGGAGAGGTAGAGGTCTCTCCAGAATCAAGTAGTGCTAATGACTCGGGTGTAGTTATACATGGAGTATTGGCCGTGTATGGAATCAGGAGATATGACTAGAATTTGATTCCGGTATGTGTAACTGAAAAATAAAAGGCCAATGGTTATTTTTATTTTTATTTTTTTAAATTAGGTGAAAATTTGTAAGAATTAACTTAAAAATAAAAAAATAGAAAGTCAAAAAAAAAAAAAAAAACCTAACTAAATTAGGTGAACAACCCAGCTAATTTAGGTAAACCTTCCACCAACATTTATTGGAATTTAACAATTTGCATGGTTATATAAAGCCATGCAATGTGAGATTTTTTTTTTAGGAGGGTCGTGAGAATATTTTGTGAGAAAAATATTCTTGTGTTAATTTATACAATATCAACTTAGGTTTGCAAGTTTGAGTATAAATTGGGTGTATTGAGTGTGTGATAACACTTAAGGGAAACACCGGTATATTCTCTAGGGGTCTAGAGGGTGAAATAAATAATTCTTCGGATTTATGTGAGTGAGGATACTATAAATTTGAGTTGAGTTAATCTAAGGATATTTATAGATTCCTTGTGTTGTAATTTATATCACATATAGTGGAAGATTATTTTATGTTGGTGGATGTAGGCATTGAAAGGCCGAATTACGTTAAACTCTGTGTTAAATTATTTTTCTTGTGGTGTGTTTGTTAAATTTTACCGGGTTTAATTCCCAATAACCAATCCTTATATCACACACATACACACTTTACACTATCGATGTGAGATGCCGAAAATATGAATTCCTATTTTCACTATTACCTTTAAATAGTTTTGAATATTAATGTAAAAAATATATATGGGCCCAATAAATGATAAAAAAAAATTAATATATTAGTCTTTAGAAATTTTAATTCAAAACTATAAGTGAAAAAAAAAATTAATGAGCTGATTTCATATAAATTTAGTTTTTAAGTGAGTTATTACTTAATTCATGTATGACGAAAATTTTTCTAAATAATTTTTATTAAAATAATATTAAGAATTTCATGAAAGGATGACATTTTTTATTGTTTTAAAATATTTAGAAAGAGAATTATAATAAGGATCTATTTTCAGATCGTCGCATAATTAATTTTTATCAAAGTTACAACTTAAAATTTTATTATTAGTTGGTCTTCTCATTTCCTTTAATTTAAAAGTGTGGGAAGTGAGAAGTTTTATATTCAAATTTCTCAAAATCACAAAAAATTATCACCAATTTGATGAGAAATATTAAAGGGGATGACTACTTATTATGTAGTTTACAATGTTATTTCGGTCCATTGAGTTTTCTTAACATATATATATATATATATATATATATATATATATATATATATATATATATATATATTTTGTTATTATTTATTAATATTTAATTTTCTTTCTAAAGTATCACAAAAAAATTAATCTTTAATTACCAAGGAATGAATTACCAAAATTTCCAAAAGAAGAAGTCATCGGTTCCGTTAGCCTTCAGGTTTCTTCAGCCCTCTATCGCTGTCTGTCCTCAAAATTAGGGTTTCTCACTATTATTTTCTTACATATTTTTATCCCAACCATATTGCTCTACAACTAATTAACAGGTAATGCTATATCTATTTATTTCTTATTTATTTATTTATTTTTGTTGATCTATTAATTTAACTAAGATTTTCAAATTTTGATGACTTGGTATTTACTTTTGTTTCTGAAACAATATTTCTTGAATTTGAGTCCTTTTCAAGTTTAGCTTCTTTTGAACACAGTTATTGGCATATCGAGTTATTTGTCACAGTGGAACAAGGAATATATATATATATATATATATATATATATATATATATATATATATATATATATATATATATATATATATATATATA
>CATKHJ010904610.1:0-13722 GCA_949750685.1 Vernicia montana
AGAATCAAGAATGAGGATGTATGTAAGACTGCCTTCAGAATGAGATATGGCCATTATGAGTTCACAGTGCTACCATTTGGGTTGACCAATGCTCCAGCAACATTTATGGATTTGATGAACCGGGTGTTCAAGCCATATTTGGATAAGTTTGTTATTGTTTTCATCGATGACATTCTTATCTATTCCAAGAGTAAAGAAGAGCACGAAGAGCATTTGAGGGTGGTATTGCAAACGCTGAGGGAGAATCAATTATATGCCAAACCATCGAAGTGTGAGTTTTGGCTTGATCATGTTTGCTTCTTAGGACATGTGGTTAGTAAAGATGGCATTCAAGTGGATCCTAAGAAGATTGAAGTAGTGTTAAGTTGGCCTAGACCCACGAATGTAACAGAAGTTCGTAGTTTTCTTGGGTTGGCAGGTTATTATAGGAGATTTGTCAAGGATTTCTCCAAGATAGCTTCGCCATTAACTAAGTTAACTAGGAAGAATGTGAAGTTCCAGTGGGATGATGATTGTGAAGAGAGTTTTCAGAAAATTAAAACATGCCTCAGTACAGTTCCAGTACTTACATTGCCAGAAGGATCAGGTGGATTTGCAATATACTGTGATGCTTCAAGAGTGGGACTTAGATGTGTTCTTATAAAACATGGAAAGGTGATTGCATATGCTTCCAGACAGTTGAAGAAGCATGAGGTGAACTACCCTATGCATGATTTAGAAATGGTAGCAGTTATCTTTGCTCTTAAGATATGGAGACATTACCTTTATGGTGAGAAGTGTGAAATTTACACTGATCACAAGAGTCTCCAGTACATCTTGCAGCAGAGAGATTTAAATCTGAGATAGAGGAGATGGGTAGAACTACTTAAGAATTATGATTGTCAAATCCTTTATCATCTCGGAAAAGCTAATATAGTAGCGGATGCCTTGAGTAGAAAATCTATGGGGAGTTTAGCCCATACAGCAGTGGGGAAGAAACCTTTGATCAAGGAGTTAAAAGTGTTGTTCAACAACGGGTTGCAGTTTAAGGTTTATGAATCTCAAGTGTTGATTGCTCACTTTCAAGTGAAACCCAAGTTGATTGATGAGATTAAAGCAGCGCAAGATGAAGATCCTTCACTTAAGAAATTGAAGACAGAAGTACAAGTGGGTCAGACAATAGAATTTGAGTTGAGTGACAATGTGTTAATGCATGAAAAGAGGATATGTGTACCAAATGTAAATGATCTTAGAGAAAAGATCATGAAAGAGATCCATCAAGCACCTTACAGTGTTCATCCAGGTGCCACCAAGATGTATCACGATTTGAAGAGTTGTTATTGGTGGTCTGGTATGAATAAGGATGTGGCTAATTTTGTGACTTCTTGCTTGACATGTCAGCAAGCCAAGTTTGAACACCAAAAGCCATCTGGCCTATTACAAGAGATCAAGTTACCCGAGTGGAAGTGGGAGCGCATCATGATGGATTTTGTGGTAGGGTTGCCAAAGACTTTGAGAGGCTATGATTCTATATGGGTGATAGTTGATAGATTGACCAAGTCAGCTCATTTCCTAGAATTCAAGACAACCTACACAGTAGCCCAGTATGCATAGTTGTATCTAAATAAGATTGCGAGCCTTCATAGTGTGTCTGTATCTATCATTTCGGATAAAGGGACTCAATTCACATCTAGATTATATCATAAGTTGCAAGAGGCCTTGGGTACTCAATTGGACTTTAGCACAACTTTTCATCCGCAGACCGATGAACAATCTGAGAGAACCATACAGACTCTAGAAGATATGCTCAGAATGTATGTGCTAGATTTTGGTGGGAGTCGGGATAAGTACTTGCCATTAATAGAGTTTGCATACAATAATAGTTACCACTCCACCATTGGCATGGCACCGTATGAGGCACTGTATGGTAGGAAGTGTAGATCCTCGATATGTTGGATGGAAGTGGGTGACAAGCACATCAAAAGACCGGAGTTGATTAAATAAACTTCTGAGAAGGTACCTATGATACGTGAAAGATTGAAGACTGCCTTCAGTAGGCAGAAGAGTTATGCGGATCCGAAGAGAAAAGATGTCCACTTTTCCATAGGAGACCATGTATTTCTTAAAGTCTCTCCTATGAAAGGTGTGATGAGATTTGGTAAGAAAGGCAAGCTTTCACCAAGATATGTGGGACCATTTGAGGTGTTGGAGAAAGTTGGAAAGGTCTCTTATAGACTAGATCTTCCACCAAGTTTGGGTCATGTACATGCCACATTTCATGTGTCCATGTTGAGAAACTATGTGTCAGATTCATCGCATGTGTTGCAACCATAAGCTATAGAAGTGGATGAGAACTTGGCTTATGAAGAGATTCCAATTGCTATCCTGGATCGACAAGTGAAGAAGTTAAGGAATAAAGAAATAGCAATGGTGAAGGTATAATGGAAGAATCATAATCTAGAGGAGTGTACTTGGGAGAGTGAGCAAAGTATGCTACTCAAGTATCCTCACTTATTTTCCATATAATTCTGTTTATGACATGTTCGTAAATTCGGGGATGAATTTTCTATAAGGAGGGGAGAATGTAATACCCCAAATATTCATGCACGAACTTCTATGTGATAATATGTGTAATTATGTGTAGCATGTGAATAAATTGACTTTGGTATTGTGTTAGGAATGGATTAATGGAAAGTGGGTCTCATTCCCCACTAACACCATGCTTTTTATATTAGTTGATGCTTTGAACCAAGTCATCTTCCTTTTCTCTTAAACCAAACATCACTTGTTATTTTCTCTTTCATTTATCAACAATCAATCAAAGACAAAAAAAAGCTCTCTTTTTCTCTTTTCTTCTTCTTCTTTATCTTCTTCTTTCTTTCTCCATTGTCAAGATTGAATCTCCATTAGAGAAAGAGAAGCTTCAAAGGTAATGATCTAAACCATTTTTCTTCATTTGGATCTTGTATTATATGATGTTGATTGAGATTCTTCTTCTCTTTCTTTTCTCTTTTTTTTTTTTTGGTTTAACCAAATGGGTTTCTAGAAATAGAATTCCTTTGAGGAAGATGCTTTTAGATGATGATTTGTAAGTATGAATCATGAGTATTGAGAGCATGAAAATGGATTTTTAAATGAGGATTTCAAACCTTCCCATTTTTCATGATAATGGGTTTGATTTTATGAGTTTATATAATCTTTGTTGATTCTATGTTTGATGTATGAAATGAGTTAGTTTATGGGTGTATTGCTCGAGGTAGAAAGGAAATTAGCTTGGGGGAGGATTGGATGTACTCCTATTGTCAAGCCATTGGAGGATTTTGTTTGAGAAATTGCACCCAGGACAGTCACACGTGCGGCCACACGATCGTGTGGTCGGGTGTGTGATAAGCTTCCATGGTCACACGTGCAGCCACATGATCGTGTGGCTGGGTGTGTGATAAGCATTTTAAGTTCTGTGTATATTGCCCATGGTCACACTGCGGACACACTATCGTGTGTTCAGGCGTGTGACAAGCATTTGTGGTCACACGTGCGGACACATGATCTTGTGTCCGGGCCTGTGATAAGCAATTATGAATCTGTGTAAAATGGTCTTTGTCACACGAGCAGACACACGACCGTGTGTCTGGGCGTGTGACAGATTTCAACATGTTTTTAATTCTATGATCAGCATTATTAATTGAGTCTAGTTCATGGATTATATGATTTATTGATATTTTCCATTGTTGGATTTGTAGCTCTTAGAAATAGAAGGAATGAAGAGGATGGAAGATGTGACCATCATATGTGTTTGATGTATAGAGTGATTCAAAATATTTTATGGATTACATTATTGAGGTGAGTATTTAATATACTATTATGCTTATACCTGAATTCTACAAAAATCTTACAAACCTATGTATGCCTATGATATTCAATTTCTTTATGGAAGCCAAATCATTATAAATCATTATGAACCATACTTCTATGATAATTGAACTGTATGTATGAAACCTATCCATTGGTCATTCTTTATGATATATGTATATGAACCTTATGATAGAAATCCCCCAAACTGATGTGGGGCAAACATCAGACATTGTGCACATTGTACCTACGGATAAGGTTTAATATCCGAACCCTAGCTAGGAAGGGTAATGATCCTAGTCATGGAGTCTGATCCACTTCATGTAGCATGTTCGTAAGGGGACCACTGCTTAAAGCATGCTTGTAAGGAAGCCTCTGTTCATCGCAATTAAAGCATACCTGTAAGGAAGTTTTTGCTTAATTATGGAGCATACTTGTAAGGAAGTCTCTGTTTGATTTCTATATAAATATGTATCTATAGCCATCAAACCAAATTGATATCCATACTTCTGATGATTTCATTTGTTTGTGTATTATGAAACCTAGCCATGAATTATTCTTATGATTTGAAAATCCCAAGTTGAAAGGTATGGTAGTATATTATCTACTCACTGCTTTATCTCATTAGTGATTCCATTTTCCAGGAGAATAGAAGTTCATCGATTCGATTCTTCAGACATTCTTCCTTCTAAAGAACCAAGTGGATTAATGTAATTTCTCCTTCATGTCTATATATTTGAGATTCATTCTAGATTCTCCATGTGTGTAAGGGAGAGATATTCTTTTAGCCTTAATGGCATTATTGAAGGATAGATATATGTATTAACTCCGTGATATGATATGATATGAGTAATATTATATGTGGTTGTGTGAATGCATATGTACATATGGGTATGTATGCTTATGTTGAGATCTTAGGTATAAGTTTAAGTTTAGTAGCTATGATTATATGTTGAATGCTATGATATATGGGTTCTATGGGTGGTCGGTGGCCTTATGCCTACCCATGCCCTAGGATTGTCGCACCTCCCGAAGTGGGGTATGACAGGTTCAATAATAACAAATGATTGGATTCAATAACAATAAGCAATAGGTTCAATATCAATAATCAAATGGTTCAATTTCAATACACAATCGTTTCAATAATATCAATCGATTGGGTCAATAATAATAACATATCATGTTCAGCAGAATCATATCAGTACAGTAAGAGTATCAAGTAACTATGTCTTAATGTTCTCTATATAAATGGCATTATGCTTAAAAGTATTATCGAGAACTGAGGCATAGAACTTACTCATCATATCATATCAATATCGAAGTAGAGGCTCATCTTATCGGAGCATACCTTCATCAATACGTAAGATTGATCAGATCTTACGGCTAGGGAACAAAACCCTCCCTAGTTAGGACATTGATACTTTCCTCTATCCACTGGAGTACACTGTACACAATGCCTGATGTTTTACCCCACATCAGAATAAGAGATTTCTGCTTTTGGTTCAATAATCATATGAAGATATACAATGGTAATCAATAACATAGATTATCAATGAATCAATAATCAAGGTTTCAATCAAATAACAAGAAGAATTATCATTTTGGTTCATGTATACAATAGAATGGGATATCTCAATGGATAGTTCAAATAACAATTATCAATAACAATTCGATGGTCATGAAAGAATTTGACATTTATACCTTAGGTTCGAACACAACCATAGTAGTATAATAATCACTCACCTTAATCAATGCAAATCCTAAAATAACTTGCAATCAACCTCTATAACAAGAAAATATGGTGGTCACAATCTCTTACATCATCCTCTCTTCTTGAATCTCTATGAGAATTTATAGAAAATAACAATAATTCAATAATTGATTCATATAATTTCTCTATTGGAACCTATTAGACCTTGGACCAATGTTCAATCCCTTCCAATTGTAATTCATTTTGGTCCAATACATATATAAACCTTGTATAACTGATACACCCAGGGATACGGGCGTATCCTTGCCCGTATCATGAAGAAAACACACAGAACAATTGGTACGCCCAGAAGTACGAGCGTACCTCCTGCCCGTATCATAAGAAAAATGCACAGAATGAATGGTACGCCCAGAGGTACGGGTGTACCTCTGCTCGTATCATAACTCAGTCATCTAAAGTGATTGATACGCCCAGCAATACGAGCATACCCTTGCCTGTATCACGTTCTGGGTAGGATTTTAGGTAAAATCCTCAAATGGCTGGGAAAGAAGACCCACATTCTCACACCCAAGACTAAATCTGTCATGACCTAACTTCTAAACCGCGACGGTCCTAGGATATGGGTAACCGTAAGGGCACCAACCACTTGTAGAACCCATGCATGTCCACAGTCCTTCCTGGTAACAAGCAACTAATTAATAATATCAATACACATCACTTATACCCAAGATCTCAACCTGATATCACATCAATTATTCAAGTTCTTATACACATTTACCAATATATATACTTGTAATATATTGCTTATCATTTACAATTATCACTTAATATCTATTGTATACATATGAACACATATATCTTAGTTACACACATGGAGCTCTAAACACTTCTACAAATATACAAATATGAGTATACAAATAAGAAATCATAACCGTCATATGTAAGTTCTCAAGAGTAGCATCATCACTTAAGGGTCTCTTTGAATTTCATACATAATCTTCTAAATCTTTCACATATTTTGCCTTTAGAACATGTATATCTCTTATCATGATTTATTAACTTTCCTGAAAAACAAATAATCACCACTAATGAGAAAAATCTCAATGAGTGAAGAATATACTGCCATAAACTGTGTGGCTTGGAATTCAACGTTAGCTTGTAATAACAATAATGGCTCATACATATACTTGAAACAAATAGGATCTTGACATAAACATAGTACACTAAATTTTATACAATTAAATCTCCTTTTTCATCAAATCATTACTATAGTCCTTATTAGATCTTTACACATTTCTCTTACCACATAGTGCTCTTAATACACTAGTTTATTATTCTTATCATAATCTTATATTCCTTTACTTATTATATTTACTTCTTATTACTCTCATTTCTCACAATTATATATATCACCACTAATCATATTTAATTTCATAACACATTCGCCCATATTCATAAGCAATTTCAATAATTAAGTTTACTTTATGCACCTTATAGTTAAATCCTCATATGATTTCTTGATAAACTTGATAAACACATGCACAATTCAACTTATAATTTATCAGCTTAACTAAAAGTCTTCTTTTCATCATACACCACTATATATACACATTCACATAACTTGATATATACTTAAGCACTCTCCTCTAGATCAAACTATTTCTATCACTTCACATCTAGAATACATATTAGATTCACCTATTTTACTTTAAAGTGTCTTTAAATATTTTATATATATATCTTGGTCATGTACACATATATAATCTAAATCATTTTATTTATCACACATCACTTAACATTTGTCTCTTGGTACATATATCTTGAACTTTTGTACATATACTTGTGAATGAATGGAACAATAAACATGTGAGCATATGAAACACCATACTTTTTAGTATGTACATAAAAAACATATAAGGTAATGGACAAGTGAACACTCAAGGAAAAAAACATGTGAACTTATAGAATAAAGCACATGTGTAGATACTGGGTAATAGACACATTTCAAATCACATATAACATGTGAAGATATGGATCAATAGTAATTTAGCAGAAATCAAATGGTCCGAAGCGAATGAGCTCCTCACATCATGTCACATGATATAAATACAAATAGGGAAGAGGCTTCTTTTGAGCAATACCCTTCACATCACATGATAAGTCATAAAACTGATAAGGTTTTATGACTAGGACCACCCCTCTGTGAGGCCTCGCCCGAGTACTGGTCCGATCCGCTATGGGAATCAAAATGCTCTTTGGGAGAAACTCCACGCATCTAGAACCCGCTATGAGTTCTAAAAATTGGATTTTGTATTTTGGCTCTGTGAAGGGAGTCGCCACTTTAATTTTATTTATTTTTTATTTGGAAAATTAAAGGAAAACCCAAATGAAATGACTCCAAATTTATTTATTTCATCCCAATAGAACAACACTGATCCGCTTGTGATCAAAGAGGGCTCGGGGATCAGGTTTTGATAATTAACAATAAATTTCTTTGTTTTGGTTTATGTACAAAATAACTTTATGTATGCATGAGCATTGATAAAGATGATAAATGAAACAATTTATATAGTAAATAAACAGAAAATAAAATATGATAACATGATATTTTCTCTAGCCCTTATGGGTACTAGGAAAAACACATATTCCTAGATTAATTTAATAAAAAAAAATATAAAGCAATAAAGAAATAAATAAAAGGGGAAAATATTATTTAAAATATTTTGGAGTTGCTGCCTTAAAGATTTGCATGCCTGCGTATCCCTTTGAATGAGAATCAAACCCCACACAGTTCTCCCTTCTTGCGAAGGAGGGGTTTTACTCAAAAGAGGTTTATTTGGTTTATTAATTTAATTCAGATTTTAAATTAATAAAATTTATATCTTGTCAGATTTAGATCTAAATAAAGGCGTGACAACAAGATAAATTCTAGATCTGATTTTAGAATTTAAAAGTGCAAGAGAAATGATTTATACCTTTGCTTTTCTTGGTTTTTTTTTGTGGATGGGGCGAGCTTGGCGTCAGATCTGAGCTCCACTTCGGATTAGGAACTCAAAATAAATAATAATAATTTTAAATTGAAATTATTTTGGTAATTGGAAGGATTTGGATATAAAAAAGTGATTTTGGACATAATTTCGGTAACAAAATAGGTGTTTTTTGCATTTTTGTGAGATTTTCTGTTTGGATTTCAGAAGGGAGCAGTGGCCTATTTATAGAGGGGGCTGAAGGGCTTCAGGCGGTGGCGCCGGTAGCACCGCTTGGGCACTGCGTGCCGCGCAAGCCTGGCCAGTTTGGTTTGGTTTGGTCGGATCGAGCTGATTTGACTCAATTTGCACTGTTTTGGTCCCTTTTGGCCCATTTTTGATTCGAGTTGGGCCCGGTTTGATTCTATGGGTTGATAATCAAAAATCGGTGGTGCCAACCAAGCGATTTTTGACCAAACCCAGTTTGGTTTACCCAAATCAACCTAATTTTGTACTGTTTTGATCAATTTTAGCCCGTTTCTAATTCGATTTGAGCTCAGTTTGATTCTATAGATTCAAAATTAAAAATAGGTCATCTGGGGGGGGGGGGGGGTGCAAATTTAAGGATTTACAGCTGCCTCCTCATCATAATTGGCTTTGTTCAAAAGGCGATTCTAATAATAGTGAACCTGGGGAATAGGAACCAAAGTGATATCTAGGTCGGTGTTTAGACATGAAAGTGATATTCCCTGTTTGTTTGGGAAAAGTTATAATCTCAGTCTGCTTGGAAAAAAGATATAATTCCGGTCTGCTTGGGAAAAAGATATAATCCCGGTCTGTTTAGGAAAAAGATATAATCCTGGTCTGTTTGGGAAAAAGATCCTAAGGCTATCTTAGGATAGGTCTGATTCTGAAGTTGAGATTGATTGATGCCAGTATGTCTCAGTGATTCTGATTGATTGGTTTGGGCAAAGGAAATGTCCCCCAGTATGTTTGGGAAGTGGTCCCAGTCTAGATCTGGGTTTCGTCAGAAATGGTCTATCTGGTAGATAATTCTAAAGATCACAAAATGATCTAGTCTAATAGGATGATTTGGATGGATTGGTCCCTTTTGGTAGGAAGAAATGATTATCCTCTCTGATAGGATGATGTTCCTTTCTGATAGGAAGAGGTGATGGTCCTTTTTGGTAGGATAAGGACAAGGAGAAAGTGAAAGTCCTCTCTGGTAGAGGTTGATGGTCCATTTTGTCTCAGGAGCTCTGATTGGCAACCTATGATGAAATGCATCTAACTATGCAAAGATTATGATCTGGATACCTTGAACCTATGAACAGTCAATTTGGTATGAAAGTGTTCATTCTTGTAGAGGAGGGTGCTCCCATGATGAATGACATTGGCTCAATTGTTATGCCATAGGAGAAAGTCAAGGCAAGGTCAGATTTTAGCTTCTGGAGGAGGTGATGCTTTAGAAGGCTTAGTCAGGTATTTGCCTGGAAAGGTTATCTTGGAAGGCTGGGTTAGGTTTTGCCTTAAAGGGCTTAGTCAGGGTTTGGCCTATCTTGGATGGCTGGGTCAGGATTTGCCTTAGAGGGCTCAGCTAGGTTTGGCCTGACTTGGAAAGCTGGGTCAGGTTTGGCCTGTCTTGGAAGGCTAGGTCAGGTTTGTGTTTGCCTCAAAATATATTGTTCAAAAGTGACCCGCAAGTATACAGGGTAATTGTAGTATATAGGAAGCACCCAAGGTCGTATTCTCTCAAGGAATTACAAATGGATTTTATTTTGCAAATGCAGATTTTTAATGTAATAGATGAAAAATGTTTAGGGTTCGTAATCCGCTTATCAATCATTTATGTTTTTGAATAAACCTAATTGATTATGCTTAAAAGAATCAGTTTTTAATAATTCTTAAAATAAAAATCAATCTATTAGTAATCGCATTCATAGAAATCAATTTATCAAATTATATATTAAAAACCAAATCTTAATCTTAAAACTTATATTTCTAATTCATTTTAAGACCTTAAAAGAATGAGATCCGGAAATAAATTTCAACTCTCTTTCCTTCATTCATAACCTAAGTTAAACAAATGGTAGTTAAGCATTTGTCTATAATCAATTAATCAATTCAATTAAGAAAAAAAATAAATATAATCAAAAGAAATTTTATTCAAAATTCATATCATGATAGTTTCATATAACTCCCTAGACAAAGATAAATTTAGTTCATAAAAAAATAAAGAATAATCTTCATATCATTAATATCAAAATAATTCATTGAATTAATATTATCAATCCAATAATTAAAAGACAAAAATATTAGGGAAATAAACTTATAATTTAATCCAGTGTTCAAATCCAATTTCTTAGTATTTGCACAAAATAAAATACCCAAAGAACCAAATACAATCTTTATTGAAGGAATGACTGACGAAAATTAAAATCTATATGAAAAGTGTTTGAATTTTAAAGTGGAATGGAATAGGAGAAAAGCCTATTGCCAAAAAAACTACTGCGAATCCGAAACTCCTCCTGCTGGAAAGCTTTCATGCCCAAAGAAAAAACTAAAAAACTAAACTTTTCTCTTTGCCCAACTCTCCATCACATCTCACTCTCACCAAACCTCTTTTGCAAAACCACTCACAAAACCATCAAAACCTCTCACCAAAACAAAAACTCTCACCTCTCCCCTCAATGTCCTGTCTATCTATATATATATATATATATATATATTAATTTATTATATATATATTTTCACTTTTTTTTAGCCTTCAATTGCACCCGCAATTGAAGGCTAAGTTGATGCCCGCAATTGAAGGCAGCAATTGTGCCTTCAATTGCTGCTTTGAATGTTTACTTTTTTTTTTTTTTTTTAAATTTATAAAGAAGTGGGTTCTATTATTATAATAATATATATTTTTATTCTTTTCAAAACACGTTTTAGATTTTAATTTTTTTTTCTTCTAAACTTTTTCAAAACTTTTTTATTATTTTATTATATTTTATTTTATAAAGAAATGGGTCTGACTATTTTTATTATAATTCTATACTTATGAGCTACTCCTTCATTCCATGGTCCACTTTTCCTTCAAATTCTTCCATTTCTTTATTTTATTTATTAAGCTAAACAAGACTAACAAATATATTAAAAATATCACAATTAAATATAAAATAAATATTAAATTAACATTAAAAACATAATTTAAACATAATAAAATTATGACAAAATAGTTTGGCCTGTTTTGGAAGTGATAATGCTTGGAAGGCTCAGTAAGGGTTTTGTCTCTTCAAAAGTTTAATATTTGTAGGTTGGCTTTGCGTGACCCATCTATTAAGAGTCTGTCCCTGGATATGACTTTTGGAGGTGTTTTGACCAGTTGGCTTGCAGGTTTGATTTTGCTTATCTAAATGACTTGGATTTTAGAGATGTTTTTGCTAAGGAGGCTTGGTCTTGGAGGGATAGTATGATTTGCCAAGGTGGTTTAGGCTTGGAAGGACTGTCTGATTTGCCAAGGTGGTTTGGGCTTGGAAGGACTATCTGATTTGCCAAGGTGGCTTGGGCTTTTGACTGGTTCAGGCCCTTTTGAATTAGCTTGAGGATGATAGGCATTTAGAAGTCATGGCTTGACTTTTGGTTTTACCAAGGAAAATGGGCTTTGAGGATCATGAGTCCTGAGAGACTTGGGATTTTTGGTTCTGTTGATGGGCTTGGCCCTTGTAAAATGTTATTGTATCAAGGGAAATTTGGTTTTTGGTAGGCTTGGCCCTTGCTATTTTACCAAGGAGACTTGGGTTTTTGGTGGGCTTGGCCCTTGAGATTTTACTAAGGAGACTTGGGTTTGAAAGAATGGTAAGCCTTATCTGGCTTAGGCCCTTTTGATCAGTATTGGGGAGGTTGTATGATTTTGCTATCTGTAGTATGATTTATGGAGAAGATAAGTACATCTTATCCTATTATTTGAGATTGAATAGACTTTTAGAGTGATAGGACTCTTTGGAAGACTCTAGACTGATTTGAATGACAACTCAGAAGACGTGCTCTTTTGATTGATGATAGGAGCTATTTAGCTTTTTGTGACAAGCGTTTTGATTTGGATACGCCTCAGAAAATGTGCTCTTGAATGGTAAGAGAAATTTAGCTTTTTTGTGACAAGCGTTTTGAAGGATGTGCCCCTAATGAATGATAAGGGCTACTTAGCTGCTTGAGTTAAGAGACGTGACGGATGAGAAGATGATATGCCCCTTTTGATTGATTAGGGCAATGTGATGGATTTGATAAAAGATGATATGGAAGGCGTGCCCCTAATGAGGGATTAGCTGGAAGATGATGACTTAAAGATGATATGCCTTCAATATGAGATAAAGGCATAAAGAACAAAAATGATTTGATCATGATGATACTTTTTTTAGCTCTGATTTTTGCCCGAGCCGCCTTTTCAGGTTTTCAATTCGACGAGCCTGCTCTAATTTCTGCCTAAGTCTCTTTTTTGGGTTTTCAACTTAGCGAGCTTTCTCTAATTTTTACATAAGTTGCCTTTTTGGGTTTTTAACTTAGCGAGCTTTCTTTGATTTTTACATAAGTTGCCCTTTCGGGATTTCAACTTAGCAAGCTAATCAATGAATTTTGGCATTTAAAGATTAATCCACAATGATCTGGGTTATTATTGTCCTTCGTCTTAGGGCTTTGATCTTTGTCTAGACCATTTCATTGAATCTTGGTCCAGAGAGAAACCTTGTGGGGACATCGGATCCTTTTTGAGATTGTTGCCTCTTGTTGATGTGTCTATTTTTGATTACCCAAAAGTGCAATTGGTAACTGCATTGGATTACCTTTAGCTTTGACTACTCCAATGTCACACCCCGCTTCGGGCGGTGCAACGGTCCTAGGGCATGGGTAGGCATAAGGCCACCGACCACCCGTAGAACCCATAAACATGACTTCCACATACGGCATCATTGCGTCTAATACACACATATCCCCAAGATCTCAACCTGAACATACATATTCACATAATCTCCATACATACTAATCTTACATAAGTTCTCACAAGAACACATCTCGACGCTCATATAATCCCAAATCATAAGTTAATACATATAACTAGTTGTTCGATATTGCCGATGAGGCCACAATAATATCTCTCCCTTACACACACATGGAGCATCTAGAATAAATTTCAATTACAAAATAATCAAAGGAGAAATTACATTAATTAACTTG
>CATKHJ010904658.1:0-35065 GCA_949750685.1 Vernicia montana
TCTCTTAATTTTTAAAAAAATTATATTTTATTAAAATATAAAATATAATTTTTTTTTATAAATTATATTTTAATGTATAAGGATTAAGAAATCATTTTATATTAAATTAAATTTGTAATATTTTAATTAATTAATTAATTATATTAATTTTAAATTTCATAAATATTAAATTTTCTCCAAATAGTTTAAAAAAATATTTATACAAAAATCAAAATTAATACGTAGATGCATATATATTAATTTTTTATTTTTAACATCACTTGACAAAAATTCTAAATTATGGATGGAGGGTTTTATATGTATCATTTTGAAAAGATTAAGGGTCTAATGAGATAAAAAAAAATATTAAGAGCTCACTTGAATATCAGCCTAAAGGAGATGGTTTTATATATATCATTTTGAAAAGATTAAGGGTCTAATGACACAAAAAAAAAATATTAAGAGTTCACTTGAACACCAACCCAAAGGAGATAATCCTATTTATACCTTTGTCCTTATTATTATCACTTGTTGGCACATTCCCTTTGAAAATTTGCCAATGTTGATAAGTGATAATTGCATTCTCCAATCTCCATAGCAATTAACAACCCTCACATAAGATTTTGAAATCTGTAACGAGTATTTGGTATCACTTTTGAAATTAAAAATTGTGTTTTGAAAAAGGAGTTAATAAAATAAGTAAAATTCACTTTTGAAATTTTTATTTGTTGTGATATTGTTTTTTGGTTTAAAAACATTGAACGATAAAAATAAACAAATTTTAATTATAAATTTCTCTTTCATTATCAAACTGAACCCTAACATTTTGTATTAGGACTTATGAGATATACTCAAAACATTAAGGCAAATATTTTTTTTATATATATTATAAAAGTGAAAAATATTGACTACTTTCTAATATTTTTAATTATGCAATTTGCATTATCTTTATGTTGCGTTTGGATATATGGATTTGAATTTAAAATTTAAATTTCAAATATTATATTTCAAATCTATGATTTGAAATTTATAAATTTATAAATCATGTAAAAAATTTAAAATTTGAAATTTGAAAAAAAATTGAGATTTTAGGTTAAAGATAGAGAAAATAAATTTAGAATAATTAGGTGAGAAAGATAATTTGAAATATTAAATTTTTGAATTTGGTAGATTTTATTAGATATTTAAATCAAATTTAAAACCACTCAGTATTAATAACTCAAATAATATATTTGACCTAAATCTAAATCTAAAGTTTAAATTATTGTCATCCAAACGGACCATTAATGAATTTTATATTGTTCTCATTTAATGAAAATAATTATATTTATAATGTTATGTTGATTTATGGGCAATAATTTATGATTTATACCGTTTTATAAATTTTCTTAGAAGACCTTTTAAAATATTTAAAGAGTAGTAAATCCAGTTATACAACAATTATGTTTATTTATTTTTTTTTAAGAAAAAAAGATTACATTTTTATGTTGGATAAAGGAGTATATGAAAAATATAAAATTAAAAAAATATATAGTGATAATAATAATAAATAAACACGATAAATTGTCCCAAAATGTAGGGCAAATTGTAATAAGCATTCTTTGACTTACTAATTACTACTAGCAAGTCCAAAGAAGGTATTCTCGTAAATAAGTTCAAGATCAGACCTTTTTCTCTTAAAACAAATTAAAAATAGGGATAAGTACCCAAAAAAAAAAAAAAAAGGTACCTGTGGTTTGACTTTTTTCGCTTAGTCTGTGTAATTTTTTTATTTTTTATTTTTATTTTTATTTAAAAAAAAAAAAAGTCTGTGCTTCGTGCCGATAACTCCGTTAATGAGTGCACTGATGTAGTGAGTGGATCTCACTTTTTATTTTTTAATAATAAAATAATTCAGTGGGCAATTTTCAATTTTGAAAAAAAAAGGAAAATAATATATTTATATTATATTTAATAAAAAAAAGAAAAAAATTGGTTACAATCCCATAAAAGATCTCCTTAGGCTAAACAATCACTCACTTTTCCATCTTTTTCTTGATTTGGAAACATAAACAAAGAAGTAAATTGGATTTATTGGTGAGCCCATTCTTCTTCGTCATGCACAATCTTGCAATTTGACCATTTTTTGCTCGATCAAACAAGACCCAAAATTCCATTTTGTAAAAAAATTTGGTTGCAAATCAAACCCAAATAGAGAAGCAAGCTCAATCGTTGGAGGGCATCCAATGAACCCTTGAATCAGAGTTCGATTATGAAGAGACAAAGAAACAGAGGAACTACCATTATCATGGGCATGGGAATCCAAATCACAGTGAAAACTGCAGCTTTGAAGTTACAAAAATCACAAAATTGTATCAAGAAAGTGTTTGATTCATAATTCAAAGACGACTCCTCCATTACCAACAAATAAAAATAAGAAAATTATTTCCCAAAACACTAACCCTTTATAATTGGTACAAGAAAATCTAGAAATTTAGAAAAAGAAAATAAAATAAAAGAAACCTTGATTCAGAATTTGAATAATTCTCCATTACCATTACCAACAAACAAAAACAAGAGAACACAAATTTTCTGGACTAGTAAACCAAATCTAGGTTGTTATGAGTGGGCCTAAACATTGGAGAATAGGCAACGACAGCAGGCTCTCCGGTGATCAAATCGCGAGCAATTTCAGTGCTAAAGGTAGTAGCTGGGCTTCGATCGGAGCCGATCTTGGCTGGAGAAGAAGATGAGAATCAGTGTTCTTTGGAGGCCAGAAGATAATCTTCCCGATTTTAATTTCCTATTACTTTTTATTTTTTTCTAATTTTTTTTTCTTTTTCTATTAAATAAAATATAAATATTTTTTTTTTCAAAATTGAAAATTATCCAGTGAATTATTTTATTATTAAAAAAAAAAAAATAGGATCCATATCTGTCACGTAACTCACTAATGGTGTTAACAGCAGAAACCTAAATCACTAACGGCTTAAAGCACAAACTCTTCTTTGTCAAATTTTTTTTTTTTATAAATTTATAAGTGAAAAAAAATCAAATCACATAGTATTTTTTTTACTTATCCCTTGAAAATATAATTAGAGCACTTACTAGAAGTACAATAGTATCCTTTTGTATAAAAATAAAAAAGGTAGAAGGTATCAAAAAATTATTAAATTTTAATAATTTCAAATGTGATAAAAAAAAATTATTTCATGCGAATATTTATTTATTTATTTTTCAATGATAGATCACTTTGAAATTTCTAGCTAAAATCTTAAAGAAGTAGATGACATAGTTTGACATATCATTTCAGCTATTTGACTCTTTCCTTTTGATTTTTTTTTAATTTTTTTTCATTCAATTTTTTTAATTTTTTATTATTTTTTATCAAAATATCATTTTAATTATTTTTAAATAAAAATATTCTTCTAATTTAAACTTTATTTAATTTTCATAAATTCAAATAATAAATTTTCCTAAAAAATAACCTATAAATCTAAAATCATTGATTATCTTTTTTTTTTCAAAATATTCTTTTAATTTTTTTAAATGAAAATATACTTCTAATTTAAATTTATTAAATGAGAAAATATTTTTCTAATAAATTAATAATTATTAAATTTATTACATGACTTCAATAATTTATATAAATTTTTGTATAGAAGGCAATAACTCAATAATTAAGATTTAAAATATTTAAAATAGTATTATATTCAAATCAATAAATAACTTATTTAAATTTTAATGTGTCAAAATAATTCTTCATTTTTTTTCTAAAATTTAAATTAAAAGTATATTTTCACTTAAAAAATAAAAAAAATATTTTGAATGAAAAAAAAAGTAACTAATGATTTGGAATTCATAAATTGTTTTTTAGGAAAAATTCATTATTTGAATTTATAAAAATTAAATAAAGTTTAAATTAGAAAAATATTTTCACTTAAAAGAATTAAAATAATACTTTGATAAAAAATAAAAAAATAATTAAAAGAATATTAGTGAATATAATTAAAAGAATATTTTTTTAATTAAAAAATATTTTAAATGAAAAAAAATAATAAAAATATAAATAATTTCAAAAATCACAAAATTTTGATAAATTTTTTTTTAACGTAATTACAAAAGTTCACATGACATGACGTGAATATGAACATAATGAAAGTTTAGTGATTTATGTTATCATTTAATAAAATAATAATTTGGGGAAAATAAATTAATAAAATAATAATAATAATAAAATAAAAATAAAACAAATCAACATGTTCAACAATTACAAACTTCGCCATCGGCAGCTTCCCACAGACGCAGAGAGAGGATGGGAACGGCGGTGCCAGCGGTGTCGGCTTCGGCTGGGCTGACGGTTGGTCCAGGACAGAAGATGTCGGCGTCGTTCGCGAATTCTTTCAGAGTAGCAGCTGTAGCTGAACGATTGGCCATACACGTTCAATCTGGCAGCATAAGCAACGCCACTGAGTTCTTCGGTCTCTGCCTCTCCCTTGCCAGGTATGTCCATTACATCTATAATATATACTTATATATTAGCAAATGATAATTTCTACTTAGCTTTTTCCCCTTTTTTTTGTAGATTTTTTTTTTCTTTTTTTGTTTTGTTTATATATATAACTTGCTAAGTTTCTTAGGGTTCTTAATTTTAGTTTTGTGATATGTTCTGGACTTGATTAGGTTTACTTTGACAAATACAGGGGCATTGATTATGCAGTTGCAAACAATGAGGTTCCAACCAAAGTTAAAGATTTACCTTCATTATTGAAACAGGTGACTTGTGTGAAATTCTCATAATAATATGATATATTATTATTTTGAAAGGGAACCTTTGTATATATTTCAAGATTCTTAAGAATTTTGTTGCACCATATTGATGATTCCCTAGCTTTATCTAAATATGTTTGTTTTGTAGGATAGTTAATAGGATTGTGGGTTTTTAGTACTTATAATTGAAATGATTGTTCTTATTTTTATCTGTGGAAATTTATGTTCCAGAACAAGTTGTCAGCTTACTTCTATTTTTCCTTGGCTGCATAGGTTTGTCAACGAAAAAATGATCTCTTCTTACAAGCAGCTATTATGGTTCTTATGATTTCTGTCAAGGTAAATGCAGCTGTTAATATTAATCTTAAGTATTAGTTGTGTTGGTTGTAGTATTCTAAATTTCCAGTTTATGTCTGAATGCAACCTGCATCTTAACATGTATTGCATGTAAGCATGTTGGTTTGGGTTATTGGAATGAGCTTCTATTGCCATTTATTCATTATTAAGAACGATAGATAAGTTTAAGTAGCTTGCACTTGAGTTGTATTAGGCCACCTGGGGCAAATGCTTGTTGCCATGGCAATATTCTGGGTCTTGCAGCCACTGCGAAGGTTTCAAGTTCTGAGAATTGCTCTTGTTTCTCCAAATTTCCCTTGAGTTCACATCCAAGTAATAGCTTCTAATCTTTATGTTGTATTGGGAGATAGTGAAATATGTGATGAGAATCTTCTAAGTGGCATGCAATATGCTTGTTTTTTCATGAATCTTAAAAAATTTCCCTTTTGATGCCATTCATTTCCTCATTTTTTTTATATCATTTATTTTGCTTTTGTCCCTGCCATTTTCTTTCTCTCTTTCTTTTTTGGGGGGTGTGGGTGGGTTGGGGTGGGGAGGTCACAATACCTATACTCTTAGAAATTATTTTTTATGTTCCTTTTCTTTTTGAACATCATATAGCCTTACATTATATATACAACATAATTCATTTAATCTCTTTTGTATTGAACTTTCTTGTTAACTTTGTTTTTCACATTACAGAATGCTTGTAACAATGGATGGTTTTCAGATAATGACTCTCGAGAGCTTTTTACTCTTGCTAATGAGGTTTGTTATCAATTTTCATCCATTTGTTGATTGTGTCTGTACTTTATGAGGTGTTGATCATTTATATCTTACTCTACATCTTTCACAGATTGGAAACAACTTTTGCAGTCCAGGAGATATTAGTACTGTACCAAGTAATTCTCATTCCATTATCACAACAATTATGTCCAGGTAAGAGCTCTTGTTGTGCTTATACTTTATTTTCTATGCCAATATATGCTAAGTATGTATCATTTCATTTTTTTGCAAATTATATCTGCTTAATTTTCTTTGGGACTTGAAGGTGAGACTAAACACAATACGATCTTGAATTTTCCTTTTTGTTTTGCTTGGTGTAGACATGAAAATTTATGTGGATAACAGAAGAATTTTATGTTTACTGACTTCATCGGTTAACAGTATGTTTGGGCAACTTGATTTAGTTTATATACCTCTCCCATTGGCATACCCTGAGTTTAATTTATGATTTCAGCCCATATTGGAGAGAAGAGCCCCTTCACTATTCTTCTTCTTCTTTTAGTAGTATGAAACTTAACAAATAATTTATGTTTTAGTAGGATTGTTTAGGAACTTCATATTTTCGTAGGACTATTTAGTAATTTTCTATTTTAGTTTTCTTGATATAAGGTTGTAACTTGTAATCTTTACAGGCGTATTTGTGTTTTAGTTCAATTAAAGTAATTTGGGTGTGGAACCTAGTGCTCTACCTACTACTTAACAATGCATTTTGTTTATTACAAGATCAAGCATGTAATATGTGAGTGTCTCCCAATAATATAGATGTGTTATGTTGTCAATTTTGATATTGAGTTGAGATTGATTGCAAACTGTTTTCCCACTGTTTGCAGTGAGAATTTCCAGTGCTATATGCAATTGTTGGCAGTTGATCCTATGGTACCTCTGTTTCACTTCCCATACTAATTGAGTGGTTGTGTGATTCGAGGGGTACTGCATCTGAGATTTTTCATGATGGTTGTTAGTTGGGGTGAGCAAAACCGAACTGAAACCGAAAAATCGAATTGATTGGTTCGATTCGGTTTTTTAAGTATTTCGGTTTGATTTTTAAAATAATAAACCGAATTAAATTTTGGTTTTGTTTTTACCAAAAAAACTTCAATTTGAACCGAACTGACCGAAATTTATATATATATATATATAATAATATGAATAGCATATTATATATTATTATGTATATATATAATAATTTTAATATATATAAAGTTTATTAGAATAAAAAGAAAAAAAAAAAGTCCAAACCGAACTTTTTCGGTTTGGTTCGGTTTTATACAAAGTTCGGTTTAGATAAAATATAGATTCTTTTTTTTTGTTCAGTTCGGTTCAAAATCGAACCGACTGTTTGCACACCCCTAGTTGTTAGGAATGTAATCAAACCGAGTCGAACAATGCTGAGTTTGAGCTCGACTCAATTAGAAAACTCAAAGCTTGAAACTCGACTCGAGGTCGATCGAGTTTTCATTTTGAAGCTCGAGCTCGACTCGATTAGGCTCAATTATTATTAAAAAAATCAATTAGCTTATTTATTAATGTAAAATTAAAGCTCGAATAGGTTCGAGCTCGAAATCGAATTAATAAATTATTATATAATATAAAATATATTTAAAATTATATAAAATATTAATACTTGATTAAACTCATGAGCCTTGGCTTGACTTGTTATTTGAGCTCGACTTGATTAGAATTAAGTCGAATTTGAGTATTTCACTAGTCGAGTTCGAGTAGTTTGATTCATTTACACTCTTAATAAATGTTTTCATACCCTATTCGGTCTTAGAACCGGTGAAGGCAGAGGGTTACGGGTAAAAAGTTCAATTGAAGTTGAATCGTAATTAAATTAAATGTATAATAAATATTATATACAATATATTATAATTAATATTACTTATTAAAAATCATGAGAAATAAAAATATATCTAAATAAAATAAATTAATTAGTAAATATTAATTAAAAAATTTATTAAATAATATTTGAAATAAAATTTCAAATCATAATATATATATAATTTATTATGTTACTAATTTAATAGTTTTAAGGTAAATTAAATTTAATGGATATAATTTTTTTAAAAATTAATAAATATAATTTGTCAAATTGTAAGGAGATTAATAATTAAATTATTTTTCCCTCAAAAAAATAATTAAATTATTTTATCATATTTACCAAGTTGGTTTGGTGGAAAGTGTATTAAAAGACCTATTGGAGGTCTAGTGTTCGAACCCTAAGGCTTATAGTTAAGCATTTGATTTTTTAAATACACTTGAAAAATCAAATCGGTTAACTCATTTGAACTGTGACCGGATTGACCGGTTCACGGTTTACCCAGCCGGTTCGCCGGTTCAAAGGATTTAATCCGTTTTTTAGTAAAAGATGGTTTATTATTCTGACCGAATCGGCCAGTGATTTAGTTCGTGGGTTTCCTAGTCCAACCGGCTGGTCCGGTCTAGGTTTAACAACTATGCCCCTAATGGTTGTTACAAACTTGAATGTCATCTAAGGTGTAATAGATTCGAGTTGAAATGTAGTACACTATTAGTGCTTGACTAAATTAGAAACCTTGAGGCTTGAAGCTTGCCTCGAGCTTGATTGAGTTTTATTTTTCATGCTCAAACTTGACCCAATGAAATACTAAGTTCAACTGGATTAACGTTAATAATTTAGATAAATTTATTTATTAATCTCGAATTAAATCTCAAATAAATTCAAATATGCTTGAATTCAAGATTGCATTAATAAATTACTCCCTCCGTCTACAAATAATAGTCCACATTTCTTTTTTGGGATGCTAAAAAAATAGTTTACTTTCCTTTTTAAGTTAAATTTGTTATTGTATTTCCAAGTATACCCCTCATAATTAGTCACGTTATTTTAGAACAATTAATGCTATTAGTGGCCATAATAAGGGTAAATTAGTAACAGAAATATAAATTCTTAATCTTTGTGCCAAAACAAATGTAAACTATTATTTGTGGACAGAGGAAGTATTATGTAAATATTATATATTATAAAATATATTTAAAAATACATAAAAAAAATTGGACATTCAATTATGCTTGCAAGCAACTTGTGTTGAGTATTATAATACTCGGATTTGGCTTGACTTGATTAAGACCGAGTTGAATTTGAATACTGCAAGTCGAGTTTGAGAAAGTTACTATAAATCTCTCCCTCTCTTTATTTTCATGCAGATTCTATCCGCTGATGAAAATGGGCCAGATACTTGCATTTATTGAAGCTAAGGTAAATTGTTTTCCGCTTTTTTACATTTTCTGCCTACTTAAAGAAATGTGTTAATTTATATCTGTCTGCTTGTAGCCTGGATATGAAGCATACATGATTGATTTTCACATTTCAAAGAATACTTTACACTCTCCACAGGAAAAAATTGTAAGCATCGCTTAACTTCAATTTGAATTCATGGTGGTAAAAGATGCAACATTTTATGTAAAATTTCTTCAACTGTATCTTTTATTTACAGTATATCAGATTCTGTATGTGCATTATCATCTAGTTTAGTACCTCTATGAGTGTAGCTCTAGATCAATTCTTTCTTATTGCACTGTATTCTCTAGAGTTGTTGGTTCATAGGTTCTCTTTAACAAGTCCTATCCAAGTCCTGGCTTGGTTTACGTAACCTCCTGTGTAATCCTGGCGCATTACAATATATGATCTGTTTTCTGCTGGTCTCATTTTATTAATTGAGATGAATTAGTTAATCCAAATCATACCCAGCAATATGTTATGGTGCTAAACGTTCAACTTGGGGTATTGCAACTATGCAAGCCATCAATACATAGTGGAATATGAAAAGCTGTGTTGTATTACAGTAAATTCTAAAGTAATAAACATGTTAGAATTGAGCAAACTAAATGCAGTTGTTAGTCCTTGGTTTTTCATGTCTATATACATTTTTTTTCTCCGGGTGTTTAGGATGATTGACTATGGAACTCAAATCTATATTTCACTTGCCTTTTGTTTTTCCTTGTCTTTGTGGCCTACAGAGGTTGTTTGTGGCACAAAGAGATAATACTGAGACATCTGCATGTATTATGAGTCCACAACATGTAAAGTATGAACCTTCTCCCTCCCTTCCTCTTACCCCTCTCCCTTTGTGGTTTCATCTTGATCACTTTTTCCTTTTTATCCTTGTAGCTTTCTGTTGAATGGAAAGGGAGTAGAGAGAAGAACTAATGTTTCAATGGTTGGTGTAATCGCACTTAACTCTATAGATTTGTCGATGCAAAGGCTGGATTATAACATTTTATTATTTTATTAGGGCACTGGACCACAGATACCAACTATTGTGACTGCAATGCTTAAATATGGAACGAATCTTCTTCAAGCCGTTGGCCAGTTCAATGGTATGCTTGAATGCAAATACTTTTTCCTTTTTCTGCAGGGGTTTCTTTTTTGATCCTTGTCTCACACTTTTTTTTTAATCATAAATTTGCAGGTCATTATATCATAGCTGTTGCTTTTATGAGTGTGGCACCATTACCTGATGCTTCTGTGCTACCAGATTATGTTCCGTCCAATGTTGCTGCTGCAGATCCAGGTATGCCTATAGGGAAAAGAATAGAGGCAGGATACAGGCTCTGTTCCCTTCTTGTTGTTTATTTTATTTTCTTATTTCTAATAATTTCACCATTTATATTGCTTACCAGCTCCTTTTGCAATTCTTTTTTGGTGTCTTAGATTCTGATATAATTGAGGGGCCATCACGTGTATCTCTTAATTGCCCCATAAGGTATTCCATGGTACTTGATTACTTAGAATTATGATATTATGATAACTCTCTAGACTTTTTGCTTTTTAATCTTTTGTTTTTTATGAATGGATGTATACTCAATTTGCTTATTCTCTTTAGTGGGAAGAGAGAGAGAGAGAGAGAGAGAGGAGGGGGGCATTAATAGCAGTTATATGCGACAGTTATTTGTTAAGTAAATGACCGAGAAACCTGGTGCTTCCATTTGTCGGAATGTTCTTGCAATTAATCAATCTCCAAGGGAAAGACATTTGTTGGAATGTTCTTGCAAGAATGTTGCTCATGTTGTCAATGACAAGTTAGATGTATTTTTATAATTGATCTGATGCTTCTATTTATCCTTTTAGTGACCAAAGTATTGCCCCTTTATTAACTGGCTATTCATCTCAAACAGCTATACCCGTATCAAAACACCAATCAAAGGGCATTCATGCAAGCATCTTCAGGTGAGTGCTCCTTGTGGTATCAACAATTGAATGACGTTAATAATAGTTGGATCATAATCATATTCGATTGTGTTGCATTACTTATGCAATCACATTACACCATTTCCCCCCACCCCCCACCCCCTTCTCCTTTCTCTCTTTCTATTTGGGCCTTAAAATTTTATTTTCTTTTTATTTTATGACAAAGCTTTATTTGATTGGTTAAATTTGCGATAAAAATATTTTATTTATTTTAAACCAATAAAAGAAAGTCTATCATATCATAAAAGGAAAGGAGGGGAGGGATCCATTTATACATTAAAAAAAAAGGGTTTGGGTACTCATAACAGAACAACTATAAAGTTCACACACGCAAAATTCCTCATTCCTAAATTATTATCAGTGCTTGGTTGCACCTTGATTTTATACATGCTTCTTTTGGATAATTATGGTATGAGTCTTGCATAGAATGAAGGTTCAGTCTTGATAATGATGGTTTGACTTCCCATATAATGCACCCATTCACTTCAAATGCAGTTCTACCTTCAACTTTGGAAACCCTAGTTAAGGTATTGAATATATGCTGTTGGCATAAGCTTGGTTCTGGGATTGCAGAGCTTAATTTTGAAATTTGGAAGATTCTTAAGCTTTGTGTTGTGTAATGGGAGGGCAGAAAGCTCAAACACACACAACTACAGGTTCTTTAATTGAACCTTCTAAGGGCTGTCCAAGAACACAGCATAAATACACTGCTAATTGAACCTTACAGGCCAACCTTTCATTCATTGTTCTAACCTTATATAGTTGAGTGTCTACATAGTTTATGTACAAAAGAGATGGCCTTAGTTCAGCCCATACCTCAGCCATAACTAGCTTTTAACCAGAATAACCCATACTTTAACTTTTCTAATCTTACGAGCAAGACATGCTTTCTACCTAACCCCACTAACTTGCTAACTCTGCAAGTTCTGAACAGAAAACAAAATTACAAAATTTTCCCTCTAAAACGTCATATAGTCTCAGCACTCCAACACTTTGGTACTAGTTTTATGTGGTAAAGCTTAACTGGATAATATTTTTAAAAAGTTAATGAACTCAAATTTACAAAAATATACAACTATTTGTGCTGTGATTGTCAATATAATAGGGTTTTTTTTTTTTTTTTTCTGACCTTACTGTTCCTCTTTTTGTTAATATATATACAAGTTCATCATCTCTGATTCCTGTTTCCTTTAGTGTTTTGATTTTAGTAACTTTGTTGATATAAATTCAAGAAGGCCGTCCTGGCGTTGCCCACACTGTAATCAGCATGTCTGCTACAGTGATGTTCGTGTTGATCAGAACATGGTTAAGGTAAGTGGTCGCCAAGTTGGATTTGCCATGTGGTTGTACTCTATTTTGAAGGGATGAATGCATGTTTTTCTTCTTATACTTGTGTTTATTGCTAGGTTCTGAAAGAAGTGGGAGACAATGTTGTTGATGTGATCATTTCTGCTGATGGGTCATGGAAGGCTGTCTTGGAAAGTGATGATGATACAGATAAGACATGCAAAGATACTGTTAATTGCCTGAATGAAACGTCTGAACAGCAAGAACCTGCTACTTCTTCAATTGCCCTTCCCATTGTTCTGGATCTTACAGAGGATGATGATAGGATGGATGTTGTGAGCACAAGTGATGTTGAAGACAGGAAACCTTTTCAGGCTACTCTTCAAAGTCAACCTGTTGCCACCAATTTAACCATGCCATCACCGTTGAATAATGCAAATGCAGTTGACCAGAATGTTACTCGTCAAGCAGTGGATGGCCTTTGGTCTGGTGTTTACTTCAATCAAGGGCCTGAGCTTGCTCCTGCAAACATTTCGGGATCCTCTGCCATGTCTCCTGCTCTTAACCGTAATATTGGGGGTCATGCGAATAATAGTCTCACTTCTTTAATGCAAAATCAAATTTCTGCTTCTGTTAATTTGCAACAGTCACAACTTGTTAATGCAGCTGTAAACAATGAGTTTGTGAGGTTAGCAAATATAGCCAGACATGTAAACAGAACTCCTATAGCAGTTCAGGCCCTCCCAGTTCCATCTCAAACATCAGTTCAACAACAAAGGTCAAGAACTAATTTGAATAGTGAAAATCCCAATGGGTCCCCGCTAACTTCTCAGGCTGCCTTACCACCTGCAAATGGTTTCAACATGGCTTCAAATCATATGGACAGGCAACAGCAATTCCTGAGATCCCATCCAAATCCACATCAACAGGTTAGGTTTATTTGCTTTACTCTTGTATTTTGTGATCTGTAATTTGGTTGTCAAATAGTTAATTCATACTGTTGCCATTATCAGTATCAGTTGGGATCATCACCCTAAATTCAGCTAATAGTTGGAATCTGATTTTCTAGCTTGGTCTACTTTAACTTCTTCTTGGCAATATGCTTTTCCTTGTGTATGCTTGTTGAGCCATTCAGTTTTTTCCTTTCTTGTATCTTTATGTATCTTTATTTACTAATCTCAGCTTCGTCAAGATCGACCATTTATTTCGGGACAGTCAGTTCAACAAGTTGCTGGCCTTCCAACTAGTCAACTCACAGGTGCTTTCAGAGCATCTTCTGGGCTTCGGAATGAACCTCAGAATTTAAATCAGCAGCAAGCTCTTCGGATGCCCCAAGCCAGGAGTCAATCTCCAGGTGTAGGTCGATCTCCAGGTGTGGGAGTCAATATCCAACGGGCTCAGACCCAACAAGGGGCTGCACAAGTTGGGGTTGGCAACACGGCAGGTTTTCCAAGTAGCCAACAAACTAGGTTTACAGCTGCTGCTTCACGACAAGTCCAGATGACTAGACAGCCACCGTCTGTGCCAGTTCCACTTCAAGCATCCAGAGGGAACTTGTACTCAAATACTGATGCAACTAGGGCACCAGCAGTAGTGCAGAGAGGAAACGTTGGTGCAGCAGCACAAGTGAATTCTGGCACTGATGGTGCTGTGGATTTGTCATCTGAGCAGAATTGGCGGCCAACAGGACGAATGCGTGGAAGCCTATCTGGTCAGGCTGCTGCTGCTTATAGAGACTTAATAATTCAGCCTACTCAGCCAGCTCAACCTCCAAGACAACCAGTGACCTCGCCCTCTCCTAGTGTTCCACCCCACCTGCAGGCTTTTCTTGCTAAAAGCAGGAATTTCCATGCTGAGACTCAAAATAGTCCAACGACTTAACCTGCCAGTATGAATGGAAGTTCTGGTACTCTGCTGTGATTGTTATATATTAATGTCTTGAGATTACTAATCATGCAGATGGAGGCTACCAGACACGACTGTATATATAAGAATGGCCAATTTTGTATCCGGTTCACTTTTTGAAAATTTATTATGTAGGTTTAAAGTCATCCCTGACTCCTCTTTCTGATATGTAAGAGACTTGCAAGGTCCATCAGGTTTTTGGTTTGAAGGCTTTTAACTGTGCTGGAATCGATATGATTCTTTGGGATAATCTTAGTAGCTATATTTCCCAACTATGTTCTTTGTATAGTTTATTGCTGAAGAGATTTTAAAGGATTACGAATTTATGATTGGTATGCCCGTATGCATTTTCGTGTTAGTGTCCACTTGTTTTAACTTTCATCTGATGTATGGGTTCTTAATGACAAATCAATAGAATTTGAACTTCCTAAAAGAGTTGCAATAAGCAAAGCATGGCTTTGGCCCAAAAAAAAAAAAAAAAAAAAAAAAAAAAAAAAAAAAAAAGCAAAGCATGGCATTTTCAGTTATGTTTTATGAGCAAATCAAGTAGTTTACTTATCCATTACTTTGTTATTAGGGTTCTCCTTTTCAAAAATAATGTTGGAACATTAATTTTTATCGCCGAATGAATCCTCTGATCTTTTTTGTCCATAAACATTTTGCTTTCATTTACTCGATGTAAAACGAATGTCAGCCAAGTAGCAATTGTAAATGCAAACATTTTGGCACAAAAAAAAAAGCAAAATAATCTCAACTACATATTTAATTTACAGCACAATAGTAAATAAAACTAGACCTTGTTGGAAAAAGGAAAGAGCAACGGCAAAAGAACACGAGAACAAAAAACTAGGATGCTGCAGTCATGGCATACTCCATGGCCATGGGTGCACTCCAGCATTAATTTAATACTCCCACTTCTTCATTTCCATACCCTCCGGAGCGCTGCCTTCTATTTTCTTTGAACCCACGTCTTTCCAGTCAGTTGACAGCACCGTCCCATTTGACTCTACCTGTACAAATTGCAAGTTTGATACATCAATAAACCAATAGCACATAAAAGGTACAAATCACACAAGATGAAAAATTCTCTTATATTGCAATGAAATTGGTATTATTGTTATTGCTAACATTCATGATGTAAAAACTTCTTAAAAGGGAAAAAAAATAACACGCACACTTCCATGATCTATTTTGATCAAACAATGTTTGTTGCAGGGAGAATTCGGTCCATTGACAATATATCGAATGGAGGAATGAAAATAAGAAAAACAAGAAATGGATGACATCAAACATGCAACACTATGGAACTAAAAGTAACTGATACAACAAATAAAATTAGGCTACTCTACAGTCAAAATCAGACTCAAATTCATAAAGCAAACCAGATGTTTAGGATCTTACAAAAGATTTGGTCATAGCCCTTCTCATGTCCTCATCTGCATTTTGATAAATATCCCTGAATAGCTTGTTCAAAGCTGCATCACCATCTAGCTTCTCATCTTTTTCCTGAAATAAAGAACATTATAGCATCAACACTTAAATTGAAAAAACCGAGCTCTCAGGTAGAAGAGAACCCATATAAAAGCACTATTACTAGACAAACCTCCTCCTTCACTTGGGCTTCCAACTTATCCCAGTCTTTTGCTCTTGTTTTCGAAGATGGGTAAGAAGGCCTTTGAGATCCAACTGTGAATTCATAAATGAGAAACAAACTGATTAGCAAGAAAGTACAAGATTCCCTTTCTATTCTGCTGTGAACACAATATAAACTTGTGGTTGATGAGCTTCTATCTCACTACGAAAAAGAAGGATTCATGTAGATAATTTCAATTAGATTGGAAATAATACTGAGTTTCTATCCAACTATGAGGTTCAAACTAGCTGTTTTTGCTGTTTCCCGCTCAAGG
This sequence comes from Vernicia montana, assembly GCA_949750685.1. NCBI lineage: Eukaryota > Viridiplantae > Streptophyta > Magnoliopsida > Malpighiales > Euphorbiaceae > Vernicia > Vernicia montana. Next base: position 16,180 of record CATKHJ010904658.1, read on the forward strand.
GAAATTTCCATTACTAAAACTGAATTGATGAACCATGTGCTAGAATACAAATCCAAGCGAGCCAGCCAATATCAGTATTTGGCCTACCTGATGGCACATTTATCTTCTGAGGAACTGTAATTTCCTTGCTATATTCAAGAGATGTCCAGTTAATAACTTCAGCTTTTGTGAGATGGATTTCAATCTTGGTTGACAATACTTGATATCTGCTCCTATCAGGTACTACCTGTTTCTCAAAAGCCAACACATAAGTTAGCTTAACTAGGATACAAAATCAAAAAATGGAAGTGCAAACAAAAAGTTTTGAAGTCAGAAAAAGAAAAATACGAGACAGGCAACCAATCAAACATAACAGCTTCAAATGAATGCAGAGGTTCCAGAATTGTGCTCAAGCTGTTAGATAAACTATCTCAGCCTAATAAGAAGAAAATAGGAATAGAAAAAAAAGACTAATACTTATGATGAGACCATTGCAGATAATTCAAGTTTAGTAATGATGTAATATTCAAGTTAAGCATATAAGGAATTTTGAAGTGAAGTGAAATCTAGAGAAGAAGAAAAAAAGCATATAAATGAGAAGTTGCTGACATACTTTTCCAAACAATCGAGGTTGAAAATGATACACATCTTTGCCAGGGACATCAATGGTAACACTCAGCTACAAAGAGAAATTACAAACAACCTATCAGAAACTTGGTAAATAAAAGTCTAACTTACTAGTGGGTAATAAAAGCATAAATCATGTCTAGTAAAGAGAAAAAAGAAAAAAACAGAAGATAAACATACAATTTGTTCACCAAAATCAACTGTGACATCCTCTGCTGGGATGCCCTTTGCAAAGATTGTTAAGACCACTTCCTCTGGCTTCTGGTAGTATTCATGTCTGTTCAATTGTCAATTGTCAGTTGTTGAAATCCATACAACTGAAACAGTATATATAAAAGAAAAGAAAGAGAAGAAACTGAATAAATAAAAAAATTGGCATGATTATTGCTGTCTCTGGAAAGGCCACCAGAAATCTAGCATTATGGCAACAAAAATATAAATAAACTTAAAAGGCAAAGATTGCAATGCAATTGGGAAGGGATTCAAAGTAGAGGCACAACATTTCAGGTTCGACCATACACCCAAAAGCTTGCTATGTTCTACATGTATGAGCATTTGCTTTGGGTTGATAAAAAAGACAGTCAATGGCATTCTGGGCTGATGCACCAAGAAAATTAACTGTTCCAAAAATAAAGATTTTGACAGTATGTTTTCAACTTAGGTTTTCAAGTAACAGTAATGATAATGAAGAAATATGGTAATTTTTGTACATGCCCCACTTAGACTTCCACCTTCTCCTCCTCCCACTTCATACATAGGTGCAGCTCATTAATATGTGCTTCTACATATAGAAACTGATGAATGGAAAGGCAAAATGACTTTAGAATTGACCCAGACAAAATTGAGCAAAATTGTAAGAAGAAAAAAGGATGAAGTAAGTAAACAGGAAAACAAAATAAAACCCATAGGACCTGTATTTTGGTTTTGATGAAGAAATTGTGACGTTCTGCTCAGAACCAACAGATACAGATGGAGCATTTGGCGGGACATTTGGTGTCAAGGACTTGCTTAGATCATTAGACTCCTCTGAAAAGAAATTAACATCCATCATATATACTACTAATAAATGAGTTAGATAAACAAATTCAATTAAAAAACAACTGTAAACAAAAATCTTTAGGTCTTTGCTAAATCTGGAATAAAGAAAGTTACAAAGAAGGCAATCTACACTAGGGTTTTAAATAATGGTTTTGAAATCTAGTATTCAAGGCTCTTTATTTTGGAGGCGTATATGATACCTAGGCTCCGGGGGAGATGTAAAAAAAAATTACCAACTTGACCCTTAGCCCAAGTGTTATTTTTGGTTATTTACTAAAATCCCCCTTTGGAGAAGGGTGGATTGTTAGCGTGGACGATTTGGAAGATGTAATTGGAGGGCATGTATGGTTAGGTTCCATTTGTATACTTAGTGGAATATGGCATATCTTAACCAAACCCTTTGCATGGGCTCGCCTTGCACTTTTATGGTATGGAGAGGCTTATTGTCTTATAGTTTAGGTTTCAGAATCAGAAAACATGTAACAGAATCGGATTGAATTGGACCATAATAGGTTGCTGCTATTAGGATTTATTTTTCCAAATTTTGCAAAATAACTCGAAACAAATATTAAGTAAATATCTCAATCAAATATCATTATAATCTTGTGTGTCTAATAATTTAGAGTGACAAATATATGGTAAATCATTTATTCGTAAGGGGATATATCAAATTGGTATGCTAAAAATGATACATTATGGGCTGATATTTAAAACCATGATCTACACTGTCAAGATAAGATAGTTTCTATATTCCCATCAAAGTCATTTAAAATAAATTAAAGAGACTTTTGCCATTTACACACCTGCAATGCGCTGATCACATTCTTTGATCAACTTGGTAAATCTGGAATCATCTTGAGCTAAAGATGCTCCTATTTCAAGGGCTGTCTTGGCTGTATGATATTCTTCAAGCTTAATACAGGCAGAACTGCATGACATTAAACTCTATGAATCAAATATTGAAGTCATAAGAATGATTCGGCCAGGATTATAAGAGTAATTATAAGGCAGGTGGCATATACAAGAACTACAGAATCAGCATATAATATCAAATAATATCGTATTTGGAGTCAGAAATACATACCCTTTACGCAAATATGCCTTGACAATAGAAGGATTCAGCTCAATTGCCATATTTGCATCGGCAACAGCCTCTGCTCAAAATATATGCCAAACGACATTAATTTCACCGAATTTTCAATGGAAAATAAAATCCAAATCAACAGAGCAGAACCCAATAGTATTCCATAAAGTATGTGAAATCTCACAAATCAATCATAACAAACATTATTATTATTATTATTATCATAAGTCTCAATGAAAAACAACCCACAATTTCATTCATTCCAACGAGTTCAACAAATCTAAACCCAACAAAATTTGAGAAATATACGACAAAATTTTCAGTGAAAAGAGCCAATACCAGTAAAATTGTTGAGTTTGATATTGGCCTGAGCGCGGTCCGCGAAATAATCGGCGTTGGTGGAGTCAAAGTCGATAGCTTTAGAGTATAAATCAACGGCGAGTTTGAAATTATCGTCGATGATTGCTTCTTTGGCCTTCTCTGCCAACTCAGTCGCCATTGTTAAAGAAAGAGAGAGAAGGAGAATTGGGTGTGATTCGAGTATCTAACTAAGAAAAGGAAGAGACAGTGATGGAGGGAAGACAATAAATAAATAGGAGTATACGACTTCTAGAGACTTCTGTAGAGGAGAAATAGAAATTAGAAAAAACTTCAAAAAAAAAATAGAAATTAGAAAATGTATTTTTACCAATAATAATAATAATAATAATAATAAACCCTTTTGGATAAGGAATTTTTAGGAGGTTTGAATTTGAATTTTGATTTTTTTTTATATTATTAGAGCATAATAATTATTTAAATTTGTAATATTTTTTTTAAACACATAAGATAAGCATCCCAATATAATGGCTTAAATTTCCAAATATTTTCTTCAATTTTTAATTAGTGTCAGTACTTTTTTTTCGATTATAATATTTGTATAATTCTTAATAATGATAAAAAATTCCATGCAATTTAACAAAATTTTAACATTATTAACGCTATATAATATGTTTGTTATATAATTTTTTTTTTCTTTTTTTTATTTTATTTTATCAAAAGTTCAACTTAGAAATATTGTGAACTATACATTAAGAGTAATTCTATATTTTTAATTTCTCATTAAATTAATGAAAATATAAATATATTGCAAAAAAGAGATTCAAATATTAAATTTCTCAAATTTTGATTAATTCTAAATTTGATTGGCATATAAAATTATTTTTAAACTAATCATAAAAAGAAAAAAGATATTACATTTCTAACTTTTTATTATGATTTAATAAATTTAATACATAAATATAGTATAGTATTTTAACTTAACTTGATGGTATTTTAAAAACCCTAACCGTTTTATTTTTTAAATCATCTCCGATATTCTATTTTGATCGGTAGTAATTTTTTGTTAGATTTGATATAGATAATCTCTACTCATTTGTCCTTGCTCTTTCTATGCATTTGTCCTCCCTAATTTCATTTTTAAATCTTTTGTGAGTATATTTATGTTTAGTATTGCGAGTTAATATTTTTTATTTTATTAATTTTGTGTTTATGTTATTTTGTCTTATTTTGTTAAAAATTTTAAAAGTCGTTTTAAATGCTTGTAAAAAAGACAGGTGTTTTGTCACATTGTTCCATTATATCAAGTCATTTTTTATTGAAATTTATATTCAGTTACTGACGATTAATGAAATTTAAATTTATTTTAAAAATAAACTTAACTTTATAGTAAAATAAACTATTTTAAAAATAAGCGAAAAAAAATTTAATATCTTATACAAATAAAAATTTTCCCAAAAAATAAAATGAAAGGCAATATTTGTTTTTATTTAAAAATGTTGATATATTATTTATTATTAAAAAACAATTTTAATAATTTACATTTTAACATTTGATGCATATACTAATACTGATACCATAAAAAGATAATATACAAAATACAATTAATCAACCATTTAAAAAAAAATATATCATATCATATATTTATTTGAAAATGATATACAAACAATTAATTTTGAGTTTAAATAAGCATTTATAAAACTTTTAATAAATTATTACTATTTAATGTGTCTAAATTAAATCTGAATCAAATTAAAGCTAAAATAATCAGAAGGCATATTTCAGCATTATAAGAATTTAATTTAATTTTTTATTTCATTCCTTAAAAAAAACAAAATCCAAAATCACATAATTGTTTATGAGATTAAAAAAAAAAAAAAAAAAAGAATGAATTTTGCAATAATTATTATAAAAATAATTATACACATACAATTATACATCCGGCCCAAATTGAGGCAGAAAGGGTTTATTAATGGGCTTGCAATCTTAACGGGTTTTAGACTTTTACTAGTTGCGTCACTGCGTTGTACACAACTTGTAGTTAATCTCATTTTCGCGCCGGCGACTTCTAAGGCTCTCCGGCGGGTATCAACCTCCGATTCTAATTTCTAATTTCCCTCGCACATGGCCAAACTCGGACACTGACTTACTAACGCACCTGGACTAACCGGGCCATGAAGTGCCGATCGGTGGCGTGCATTTGGTCACGCACGCCTCCGGTTCAGAGAGTCACCGCAGTCACCGCACTGAACCAGCCGCCGACCTTATACACCGGCGGATTCGATGGCTCTATTCTCTGGTGGAATCTCACCTCCTCCGATTCCAATTCGGTAATTCAGCTTAACTCGTTTAGTTTTTGAGCACAAGCTCTCTATATCTGTTTTACTAGCTTCTGTTAATTACAATTATCAGCTTAATAGCTTCGTTTTGGGTTTATTGTAATACAAAGTATTAATCTTTAATCAAGTTCCTTTGGCTAAGTTTAGGAAAAGCTATGTTTATTATTTGTTTGTTTTTCTGATTGAATTATTCAAATTTATTATTTTGTTTCAAAATGAAGTTGAAATGTCAAATATTTTGATTTTAACTAGCATTCCAGTTCATCAAGGTTCTTAATTTGACAGGAGATTAAACCAGTTGCTATGCTGTGTGGTCATGCTGCGCCAATAGCTGATCTTAGTATCTGTTATCCTGTGGTAGTTTCAGGAGACTATAATGACACAGATCATTCAAGCAATGGTACTGCAAGCTCAGTTTCTGATACATGTGGTGCCTTGATAAGTGCATGCACAGATGGTGTATTGTGTGTTTGGAGTAGAGGCAGTGGACATTGCAGACGTAGAAGAAAATTGCCCCCTTGGGTTGGCAGTCCATCCATTATTCGTACATTACCTACAAGCTCTCGATATGTGTGTATAGGTTGCTGTTTCAATGATTCTATCCATTTATCTGATCATCATTCTATTGATTCTCTTGAAGGGAATGAGGCTTCTGCAGATAAAGAGACACATCATAGAAGACCCCCAAAGTGCACTGTTGTAATTGTTGATACTTACAGTCTTACTATTGTGCAAACTGTTTTTCATGGGAATTTATCAATTGGGCCATTGAAATTTATAGATGTGGTTTTGTTGGGTGAAGAAGGGGAAAAACATTCTATTTTTATGGCTGATTCATATGGCAGGGTACAATTGGCTCCAATAATAAAGGATTCCGACCTAGATGGTGACGGTGGGAGTGACTTACAAAAAAGTTCTCAGTTGGACGTTTGGGGAAATGGACTGAATGAAGGAGGACAGGTTGTTTCCATTGCGACCCATGGGAATCTTATTGCTGTCGTGTTGAAAAATTGCTGCATATTTAGGCTACTGAACAGTGACACTACAATTGGAGAGATTTCTTTTCTGGGAAATCTCCTTTCTGTTGAAGGCAACTCTACTCAGCCACGCATACTTGGGGGGATGTTTCTTGATAGCGTTGATGCTGATAAAATGCAGAATACACAGGAAGCCTATGAAAATTTTAGGGAAAATTTTGCTGTGTGGAACAGTAGGGGTTCTGCAATTGTGTATATTATATCATATTTGAATGATATATTTAAGTGTGAGCCTCTTCTTGAAATTCCGGCTGCTTCTCATCCTGTTGATCTCAGAATATCAATTTCTTTCATTCAGTCTAGTAACTATCTTCTCCGGATCGAATCAGTTTGCTTTGACCTTGAAGAGCCTTTACAGTGGAAACCCCATGTGACAATCTGGTCTTTATGTCAAAAACATGATAACTTTGGGAAGTTGTCTCATTGTGAAATGTCTGGAGAAAGTGATTTATGTGCTGAGTGGATCTCAAGCTCTAGTTTGCTCCATGAAATCAATGGCCATGGTGGCAGGAAGATAAGCACATCTTCTTCTCAAGGTTCTGTTTCATGTTCAGCAAATGAAAATAATAAACATGCAGATGGTGGAAGTTCTAGTTTTGTGTACGAGGGACAAACAGTAACTTCTTCCATGGTTATCTGTGAAAATATTTTTGTTCCTTATGCTATTGTATATGGCTTCTTTAGTGGTGAAATCGAGGTTGTACGCTTGGATATGATTCTGGGACCAGATTCTCATGGTAGAAGTCCAAGTCATGATGCAGATTTAGATGTGTCTAGACAATATTTTACAGGGCACACTGGTGCTGTACTTTGTTTGGCAGCACACCAGATGTTGGGTACTACCAAAGGGTGGAGCTTCAATCATGTTTTAGTTTCTGGAAGCATGGACTGCACAATTCGCATCTGGGATCTTGACACTGGGAATCTCATAACAGTGATGCACCAACACGTGGCTCCAGTGCACCAAATAATCTTTCCTCCTGCCCGGACTGAACATCCATGGGGTGATTGCTTTCTCTGTGTTGGGGAGGACTTGTGCATTTCTCTGGCTTCCCTTGAAACTTTGAGGGTAGAGAGAATGTTTCCTGGACACCCTAGCTATCCTCAAAAAGTTGTGTGGGATGGTACAAGAGGGTACATCGCATGTCTTTGCCAGAGCCATTCAGGGACATCTGATGTTGTTGATGTTTTGTACATTTGGGATGTAAAGACAGGAGTTCGAGAGAGGATCCTTCGTGGAACTGCTTCCCATTCGATGTTTGATCATTTTTGTAAAGGCATCAGTGCTAATTCCATATCTGGCTCTATATTGAATGGAAATACTTCAGTTTCTTCCTTGCTTCTTCCAATAATTGAAGATGGGAGCTTTTCTCAATCTCACATAAATTATTTGGAGAAGAGGATCACCTCATTGAATACATTGTCAAGTGCGACAAATACATTAGAGTCAACTACTTCCCAAGCACAGGTGAAGAAGGGAAATTCTGCTCCAACCGCACTATCTTTCCTACAAAACAATAAGTATCCCATCAGATGCACTTGTCCATTCCCTGGGATTGCTACTCTCTCTTTTGATCTTGCATCATTGATGTTTCCTTGTCAGAAGCAAGAGTCTGTTGCAAATGGCAGTGATAAGCAAGAGAATAACTATGTGAAGGAACAGGGAACCAACACCCCAAGTCCCCGTCATATGTCCATTGATGATAGTTCTGATGAGAATGGGATCTCAGTTGATACTACAGAGGGGCATGACTGGATTAGGTCACTAGAAGAACTATTACTTAGATTTAGTTTGTCCATTTTACATTTGTGGAATGTAGATAGCAAGCTTGATAAATTGCTAATGATGGACATGAAGCTAAAGAGACCAGATAATTTTATTTTAGCTTCTGGTCTACAAGGTGATAAAGGGGCTTTGACATTGACATTTCCTGGTTTAAGTGCTATCCTTGAGGTACTTTTGTGTGAACTGTATTAGATGATGTTGGGACATATTATCTTGTTTGGCTTATTTCAACTTTGCCTAAGACCTTGAAAACAACATTTCAGCTATGGAAATCATCATCAGAATTTTGTGCTATGAGATCACTGACGATGGTGTCCATTGCCCAACGCATGATTAGGTTGTCCCCCTCCAGTTCAGCGACCAGCAGGTACTGCAGTGGTTTCACAAGGTTCTGAATGATATTAGTCTAGTTCTGCTGTTTGTTTCTTAGATTGAATTTTCTCTAGGTGTTCTATATGGCTGAGGTTTTCAGTTCTATATATTCTCAATCTGGTTGTTGCTTAGTTGAAACTGAAATTTGAATCTGTATTTCTGCATGTGAAAAGAATAATAAACAAAATATGAAATAAGTTACGAATAAAGGATTCAAGAGTTGAATCTTATGGTTGGAGACTTGGAGTTTGTCTTCTCTACTGCTCATATATGGTCATTGATATAATAGTTACTTTATTGGTTTTATTTTCTCAAATATTTTTGTTTTGTTTTGTTTTTTCCTAATTTTGCTTTCCTTTGTTTATTTTGTCACCAAAAGGCTTGGTTAGATAACATGAGGTATACCTGGCCATCCTGAGTATAAGCAGGATCTGGTTCCAAGTCTCTTGTGGCAATGATAAGTAACTTTACTATCTAAGTTAACTGGCAACCACTCTTGAACAAATGATATTGTAAAATGAAAGTTCAAGGAACTCATTAGCTTGTTCATTGGCTAGGAGACCTGTGTGGACATCTGTGACAGTGACAGTGACATTGTTGGCAACTCATATCAAAATGAGCATTTCCTGTTTATATCTTTTATGGAAAGGTGCTTTTTGTTGGCAATATTTACTAATTTGATCTAAACTATTTCAGGGCTTTAGCAGCATTTTATACTCGGAATTTTGCAGACCAATTTCCAGATATAAAACCACCTTTACTCCAGGTCACATCTAACATTATGGATTTTGGTTGTCTGAATCTCTTATTTTGACTGGATAATTGTGTGTAATTATCGCTCATCAAGAGCTAATTATTGATTTTCCATATTATTTATGTGCTATCTTTTGTCTGTGAAATAGTGATGGCAAAGTAGAATGAATAACTGAGTATATTTAGATGGCCGTTTTAGAATTAATCAGAGATTTCTTGCTAGATGCCAATTCTATCCTTTTTCTTAGTTGTAGTGAATGATGGATCAAAATGGAAAAAAAAAATATTATTCAATTCTAATGAAATATATCTCCACAGTAATTAGCCATATTACATACTTCAAGTATAATGTAATTTAGTAATGCTTTATTTAGATAATTTTCCAGTCTGCTGTTGGGTCTGAGTCAACCTTGAAAATAACACCTACTGATGGACTAAAACAGTCAATACCCGAAAAGTCATTCTTATGCTATTGTTTATTTTTTTCTGGATGCATCTTGAAGATTATGTTAATTCTCAAACTTGCACCAGTTGTGTCATGTTAGACAAGTCTCCTTTGATTTTTTTTTTTCTTTTTCAAAAAATTTATGCTATTGTTTTTTAACAGCTTTTGGTGAGCTTTTGGCAAGATGAAAGTGAACATGTCCGTATGGCTGCACGCACTTTATTCCACTGTGCTGCTTCACGTGCAATTCCATTCCCTCTCTGTGGCCAGAGAGCACGTGATCATGCAAAGCTTGTGAGATCTCTGGGTGAAATGGGACAAAATGAAGGTGAAGCTTTAAAAGTGGGAGGAATATCTAACAATGGTTTGTCTTCTGACATAGCACCTGAATCACATGGAAGCTCTCAAGATGAAGAAGCATTGATCAAGTCAACCGAAACACAAGGAACCACTGAGCTAGAAGAATCTAAAATACTGGCATGGCTAGAATCATTTGAAGCGCCAGACTGGATTTCATGCGTTGGAGGAACAAGTCAAGATGCAATGACATCCCATATTATTGTTGCAGCAGCATTGGCCATATGGTACCCCAGTCTTGTGAAACCAAGTCTTGCCATGCTGGTTGTTCATCCATTAATAAAGTTGGTTATGGCCATGAATGAAAAATACAGTTCAACTGCTGCAGATCTCCTTGCAGAAGGTATGGAGGATACATGGAAGCCATGCATTGGTCCTGAAATACCTCGTCTGATTGCAGATATATTCTTCCAGATAGAGTGTGTAAGCAGTCCATCTGCCAACTCAGCTGGACACCATCCAGCTGTACCATCTTCTATTCGAGAAACTTTGGTTGGCATTCTTCTTCCAAGTTTAGCAATGGCCGATATTCTTGGGTTTTTAACTGTCATTGAAAGCCAAATTTGGTCTACTGCATCTGATTCACCTGTTCATCTGGTATCTCTGTCAACTCTAATAAGGGTTGTGCGTAGTTCTCCAAGATACTTAGCCCAGTACCTTGATAAGGTTAGTGGAGCTGCAAGATGGTTGAGAACTTCATAACTTGTGCATTTTATTATGAATTTTCTCATGACATGTGGACAGATGTGCAGGTGGTTAACTTTATTTTACACACCATGGACTCTGGCAATTCAGTCATGCGCAAAACTTGCCTGCAGAGTTCAATGACAGCATTAAAGGAAGTTGTACGTGTATTTCCTATGGTAGCCTTGAATGACACATATACCAGATTGGCTGTTGGGGATGCAATTGGGGAGGTTAATAATGCTAGCATTTCAGTGTATGACATGCAAAGGTATCAGAAGAAAATATATAAGTTTTATACTAAAAAACATCATCAATTTTCTTTTGATGGTATTGCAGTAAGGTGGTATCACGGGTTCGGTTAAGTGCACCTTAAGTCCACCTACCCAGTTTTGTCAAAAGCATATACTCAACACCTGGACTAGGGAATCATAAAGAAGAAAAATACCTTCCTTGTGGTCTGACCCTTGAATTAGAACTCTTGTAAACAAAGTGGGGAGCAAATCCACTTGCCAACTTGTCTAACTCTTAGCGATATTAATTTTTTTTAGTTTGTGATATGGTTTGATGGAATACAATGTAATGACAGTGTGATATGGTTTGTAACTTTTTTTTTTTTGACAGTGTGACAAAGGTGAAGGTTTTGGATGCAAGTGGGCCTCCTGGACTTCCAACTTTGCTTTCAGGAGCATCAGAAACAGCAGTGACCACAGTGATTTCAGCTTTGAGCTTTTCCCCTGATGGAGAGGTACTCTGTCTTGCCTAGAGGCCTTAATATATTGACTGCTGTTGTTTCTGCGACTGTCTGGATGTGGATTTGCACTTCATAGACAAATAAAGCAGAATTTCTAACAGCTTGAAAGTTTTGGCTGGAACTTTATCAAGAACCAGATTTTGTCTCATGTGTTATGACCCATGCCAATCCTAGTTGACATTTGACTAAAGTGTGCTTGAACATTTTTTCCAGGGTTACTTGTATGTTTTATCTCTCTTTCTCTCTCTCTCTCTCTTATGCACAGTGTATGTGCACTTGCAGCTTCTGCCATGACCATGTCTTCACTCTTGTATTCTCTCTCTCTCTCTCTTATGCACAGTGTATGTGCACTTGCAACTTCTGCCATGACCATGTCTTCACTCTTCTATTAGTCTATTCTCCATATGCGATACAAGGACTATCTTAGAAATTATATTTATGATTATTTCTCATACCACAATTAATCTTAAGCTGTTCTGTTTAATTTTAAACCAAGAAAAATCCAACATATTTTGATCTATATAATTCTTTCATCATTAAGAAAAAATAAAGATTCAATCATATTGTTCCTAGGACAGGAATTTGGATTCTACTCTGAAAGGCATTGTTTTAAGTGTATGTTTTCTGGATGGGCAAAATGTAAAATTATCATTTTGTGAACTGGTAGATGGGATCACTTTAAATTGCCAATATATTTTGTTTCTTGTTTTAACTATAAACTATAATATGTCTGCTTCTCTGGTAAAATAACTTTTCCTTTATTTATTTATTTGTTTTTCATTTAGGTCGATGGGGGAATATAACATAAATATACAATCAACCATTTTTGTTCATTGGTAAACAATAAATATGCTACTATCTTTGAGTGTTGTTTCTGTAGTATCAGTTGACAAATGATGAACAATCGATTTGTTGATTATTTAGTACATTTCTTGGTTAGTCTAAATCAGTACTTCTAATTGCAGGGGCTGATTGCTTTTTCTGAGCATGGTTTGATGATAAGATGGTGGACATTGGGAACCGTGTGGTGGGAGAAATTGAACAGAAGCCTTGTTCCTGTCCAGTGCACCAAACTAATATTTGTTCCCCCATGGGAAGGATTCTCTCCCAATTCTTCAAGGTCTAGTGTAATGGCAAGCATATCGGGTCATGATAGACAGACCAATTTGCAGGTAATTTTTCTAGTAGTACGATGTGCATAAATTTTTTATGATGTGAAGTGCTAAGATAGTCTTACTTCAGTTCTCTTAATTGGCTATAAGTTGTATAATATCGTAATATATTCTGGGGCATGAGCATGGAACACAATACTTAGCATTGTTCTAGTTCTGGTGGTTGAATAACATTCAATTGTGTTGGAAGGTTATGGTTGAATCCTAAATTCTTTGCATGCAAGCTTTGGTGGGATTTATATAACTGTGGAGTTGAACTTGAGGTTCTTCCGTCACATGCACCCACCCACACAAACCAGAAGGCATTCACTTGATTAATACAGGTAGTGTAATTGTAAACTGTAATTATGTGTTCCTTCTTCAAGGGACAATAGCTTGGAACGAATGATCTATACTCCAAATCCCCACCCCGATCCACCTGAGCTTAGCCAAGGAGACAGTGGCTGAGGTCATTTTTTTAATCTATTCATAAGTTAGAAAGCATGTTACCATTTCTTCAGGGTCTTGAAATCTCTCTAAATGCATCCATCTGTTTATATTTGACCATACAAAACACACTCTAATTTCTATTTCTGAAGAATACACCCTCTCTCTTTTTTGTAGGAGAATGCTAGGGGTTCAAGTTATGCGGACAGTTTGAAGATGCTAATTCAAAATCTTGACCTCTCTTACCGGCTAGAATGGGTTGGCGGACGGAAGGTACTTCTTTCTAGGCATGGCATGGAGTTGGGCACATTCCCATTATAAGATGGAACAGCAGAACAGCATGTAGTGATGCAAATTTTTAGAGGCAAACCGGCAAAGCTTCAAGAAACAGCAGTGACGCGTACTCTGATGGCACTTATAAGTTTTTTCTTCAAATTTGCACTGGTTCTATCACAATCGCTGTAAAGAATTTTCTTTTAGGCAGAAAGAATCTCATAGTGTATGACTTGTATGTTCTCCTAAGCTTATCATATTATTTCGAGTTACCCATCTGTCAGGTCTGGCCTCCAAATGAGGAGATACATTCTTAGGCAGTGATGTATCCTTTATTATTTTCATTTATAGGATTTTGGGAGTTGAGGGGTGAAAATGGTAGGGAAAGGGAGATTTTTCAGTCATATATACATCCAATTTTGCTCTAGGAGTTAATTAATTAATTTATTTTTTGTAATGATGGAGTCTTGAAAATAGCTGGCTAAACCAAGTAGACTATGTATACAACACTGGGTTCCCATCTTAAATACCCTTTGAACCCTTTTATCTGTGTGGAAGTACCCGAGTTATAGAAAATGATTTTATTGTGAACTAGGTTCAAGAAATAGTTTTATTATTCCAATTATTAAGTCATTGTTTGTTCTTAATTACCCTTTTGCATTGTTAATCTGTTTGTAGAAATCTCTCTTAAAGTTCTTGCAATTGCATTCAATATAACAGGAGCGCATAATAACAGATTAAATATACATACAATGAAATTATGACATTTACAATTTAGATGATGACATGGAAGACTACTAAAACTTTTCTACATTTGATTGCATATCCGTTGTCACCTCTTCTATTATATCTCTGTAATTGCTGTGTACATCTCTCTAAACTGGTAATTGAATGATTCTGATTCTGAGTGCTTAAATTTTGGGTCAATTAAATTCTAGACAGGAACTGCAACTGCCTTAGAAGAGGGCTTAAAGTTTCCATAACTTTCTCGCAAGGATGATTGTGAATGCCCTCATAGGTAGTTACTACGATGCTTGAATCTTTTGTCAGTCTCTGTATCTGTTTCTTCACATTGCAGGTATGGTGAGTGCACCGGTAGTAGCTCCTTCTCCCATTTCATGGAAAATCACAATCACAAGTACATTTTTTTTTTTTTTTTGAATCAAATCATAAGTACATTTGTTCAAATGAAATTAAAAAAAAAAAAAAACACTAGAGTGCTGTTTCAATTATATAATAGGGAAAATCTTATTTGCACAATGTGTATATACACCATGTTATAAATGGAATAAATAATGATGTAGCCAAGTTTTCTCATCAAAATACTAACTTTTATTTTTATTTTTATATTTTTGGTGTTAGATGGAGAAATTATTAAAATTCAAAACATATTAAACATTAAAATTCATCTACAACAATGTTTTCTTTTATGAAATTTTATTTTAGAATAATTTATTCCAAACAATGTAAAATAATTTCTTTCCATGCATGCATAGTACCAAAAAAAAATGTAAAATAATAGGGAAAGCATTCCCCTCTCCTATAATCCTGCATGCAACGTGCTAGATTACATGATCTTGTAATTAATCTAATGAGCATTCCGAAAAAATTTTGTTGGATTCCCCAAGAGTACTAGATCTTCTATATTAATTACAATGTGATATGATTCTTTGTTGAAGAAATTTTCACAGTTAATTATTAATGTAGCAACTATATAAACAAAGTATACAAGAAATAAAGAAGAAAAAAGAAGAAATAATAATTATAACTATACTTATAAATACCTTTGGTGGACGCTATTTTTCACAGCTTTCTGTCCATATTTTCGCCATCTATAGCCATCATCAAGAATATCATCCGCACTTCTAGTATGAAAGGCAATTCTTGGTGGCGTAGCTTTCTTGGCTTTATAATTGCCACCTTTCTTCTTGTTTTTACCCACATTTTCACCATCTCCCGCCGCTAATATTGGTGGTGAATATGAGTGATTTTGATGATCACCAAAGGAACCAGAAAGAAGGCTAACCCAATCAATATCAGAATAAGCAAATTGATCAGCTGGTTCCTGTGGTATTGGAGGGATCAATGAATTATTAGTTGATGGAAGTAATGGTTTAATAAGGTTTAAAATGTCATCTACAGTTAGCAATGGTACTTGGGTTTCTCCATTATCCATGATTAAGAATTGATTAATTGGTATGATACTAATAATAGGAGCTATAATATTGGAATGTATATATGAGGAATTTATGTTTGTGGGTTTGGTTGAACAGTTTCATGCAGAAATAACAAGAAAACCTTTAGTGCCTTATTGCCTTCAATCCATAATAAACCCAACTACACTTCACCTAATTCAGTTCAACTGTCCTGCTGCAAAGTACATATGCCCAAAATGTGTATATCTTTGGTCCTATAAATTAATTATATATGTAAAGTAATTGAATTATAACAAATCTTTTTTATGACCACAATAAAATTTAATTTTAAATTAAGTGATTACTTATACAATTTACTCAAACATATATAATCTATTTAGTGGTGAAAATACTAATATTATTCATGAGTTTATGACAATGATCAAAAGGTGTTAAGCTTAAAATTATTGTTAGGTTAATTTTCAGTTATGTCTAGTTATATATTTAATTATTGGCGGTTATGTTGTTTTGTTTAGATATGTAATTAACTTGACATTATCCAATTTTAATAGTAATTTATTAATTTTTATGTTTTTCGATTATTATAAATATATTAAATTGTTTCTACGATTGTCAAAACGTAAATTCGAACTTCAATCAGAATCTAGCTAATTATTAAAAAATAATATTATAATGATCATAATGTAAAGCTTGTATGTACTTCATTCTTAGGGGAAAGATAATTTATATAGATAATTTTCTCACACACCCAAGAAGCTACGGCTTATTTAGTTAGTTGTTCCTTACTTGAAAGAAATTAATGTATATATTTCATATGATTGGCTTATAAATGGATATTGAAGTTAGAGCTTAGATACATTATGCTAATCTGGTATTATATTGGTCTAGATCATTAATCAAATGCAGCTGTGGTAGGTTAGACTCTATACTTTTGTTAATGCCAATGTGATTAACCCTAATCTTGGGCATAATCATTATTATAAATCAACATTATTTTTGTAATATATATATTAACCTAATAAAAAAAGTTAATATTCAGTTTGATTTTAAAGTTGAAACTTAAAGAGAAAGCTCTAGGATATGATCAATCCTTTGACTATATACTAGGCTGCGTGAGGGCAGTTGTATCTTAGACATGGAATGGTAAAAGATAGTTAGGGAGTTGGTTACCAATTTCTATATATACATGTGTATATATGTAGCAAATTGTGTACATCTGTATTAATTCATGAAATCTCCTCATGTTTAATTCCATAGTTAATATTTTTTCATAAAATTAGAAAATTTATCCATTTAAAACATTTATACAACTATATCTTAAAACTTTAATATCACATTAAAGTATATGAGTTGTCACACACCTAAACATAACTTAATGGTAAGTACATATATGTTGCAATAGATCCATGTTCGATTTTTCCTCCTCATAGTAAAAAAAAAAAAGTTCACGAGTTACCCTAATACAAAGAGAAATTTTAAAGTAACGAGTGTTAGAATCCATCTTAAAAAGAATCAATTCATTTATATTAGAGATCCAACATTTACATATAAGTTCTTTATATATGTGTTTTCTATTTATTTAAATAATATGAGATTCATTTATCACCAATGAAATTAAAGAATCAATTTTAGTTTTCTTGATGTTTGTATAAATAGATTTTCCATTAATTTGAGTAGTTGGAATGCTTGCATTTACTTTAATGAACAATCTTTTAATTCTTTAAATATTTTTTTCGATGATACTAGAAAAGTAGTCAAAATTATATATATATATTAAAAAAAAAAAAAAAGGATAAAGGTATATTGTAGACATTTCCCTAAATCATAATGTATAGCATAGCAGCAACAGGTGTTTGATAAATTTTGGTTGCTTGAGTGTATGTATAATATCATATAAGTTTTGGTGCGTTGTATAATGAAAGTTGAATCTCATCATGAAGGACAAAACCCAATAGAACACGAAAAACTGAAAAAAAAAATAAAAAAATAAATAAAAGATAAATTAGCAGTCTAAAAAAGTGGGAAAAAGATATATGGACTTTGTTTTATACCCAAATTTGACAAAACATATACGATCTATATCACATACATATATGAGTATATGACTCTAATAAGACTCTTCTATCCATCATATGCCTAACTAACTAGTTAGGCCAACTCTTTGGCCAAAAAAAAAAAAAAAACTAGTTAGGCCAACTCAAGTCAATGAGGTACTCTTAATTAATTTGAAAATGGAAAAACATTTTTTCATGCATAATAATTATCAAAATCTAATTAATTTATCATTGTTATAGGACTAGTAATTCAATAATGGGATAAAACTTAAATCTTAACAATGCAATTTTTAAAGAGTTTTCTATATGTCAGAATGTAATTATTTCAATTATTTATGAAATAAGAATCTCCCAATTCTAGAATATGTTCTTACATATCAAACATGAGAGAAGTGCTTGAAAATAACATTTTAAGCATCGAAAATATTAATTAATTACTACTTAAAAATTATAATATACGTAGTGTTAATTCAAACTTCAGTAAGAATTTAATATAGTAGTCCATATTTATATATTAATCCATTTCAAAGAGTGTATATATATATATATATGGACTACTATATCATAATTCGTAATCACAAGTATGGTGGTATAGTAATAGAGGGAAATACTAGTAATCAATGACGGAGTTAGGGGTTAAGAGGGGCCATGACCTCCTAGCTAATTAACCTTCAAATACAAAATTTTTAAAGTGTAAAATTATAAAAATTTGACTGTTTATTGTATTTGGTCTCTTTTATTTTAAATGAAAATTTTCTTTAAATATATAGAAATTGGCTTAATTATATATACCACCTTCATATTGATCCTCCATAAAAATATTTTTTGGCTCCATCACTGCTAGTAACATATAAGAGAATATATGTGATGGTAGGTAGCTAATGACGTTGAGGAGTGGGTGCTATTTATATCTATGCATTGTAAAATATGTATAATAATCTTTCAGTGACTCAGCTTATTAATTTTCTTTGAAAAACACACACTCACGCGATCTCCATCCATTCCTTTATATGTCATCTTCAGTTATATGTCTTTCATAACTTCTCCTAATTTTCCTTTTTCTTTTTTCCTTTTATTTTTTTTTTTTTTAAAATGTTGTTGATTAAAACATGTGAGAATTTTCTAGTAATAATAATAATTAATAATAAAAATGAGTCTATAAATACCAATTCCAATCCAATTGCAAGGCATGCAGTTGAGTCACAAAATGAGAGTAGTATTCATGGGTCACA
>CATKHJ010904741.1:0-13651 GCA_949750685.1 Vernicia montana
TTATTTATTATTAAAAATTATAAAAATTTAATTTTATAAGGCAAAGACACTTTAAATTCTAAAATTAAATATATATATCCATCATAAATATATAATTTTAATATATTATTATTGTAGATAGTTTTTAACATTAATAATTTAATTAATAATTTATTATTGTTAAAAAATAACAATTCAATCATTGACCCAACAGTTGAATTGATTGAACTTGAAATTACTATCTTTACGAGTCATTGCTCGGATGAGGTTTAATAAAACTGCATCTCTGGATGCACTTTTCATATAAATACAAGTTGTATGAATTTTTTTTCATTTTTTTTATAATTTTATATTCATTATTAAATATTAAAAATTAATTTTATACTAAAAATAAATTTTATATACTAAAAGAATTCTAAATTAAATAACTTTGCACAGAAAATATTAAAAAGTGAATAATATTAAAAAAATTAAATAACGAATTGGAAAAAAATAATTTCCATGCATGGTCTTCAAATGTCTACTAGGCATGGAAATATTGTGTATAAAAATTATTTTTAGTAATAATTTTTATGTACAAATGCTAATAAAAAAATTTATTACTATTTAATAATAATATTTAGGTAAAATCTATTATAATTTTGAAAATTAAAAAATAATTTTTACAATTTTTAATATTAAATTTAATATTAATTAATTAAAATTTTTATATAATTAATAATATAAATATAAATTATAAAATACAAAAATTTGAAAGAAAAAAAATTATCATGGTAAGTGGCTACCATGCATGGTGATCATGCATATGGTCGCTACTTTGAGTGGCGACAATGGTCACCACATAAAGTCGCCACTTTGACTGGTGATTTTGTGCCATTGAATTTTTGATTTTTGCGAGCTAGAATAAAATGGTATAAATAAAGAAATATTTTCTCGCGAGCTAGAATAAAATGGTATAAATAAAGAAATATTTTCTCAACTCACCTATATAGAGAAATATTTAATATTTTTCATATATGTAGGTAAAAACCCCTATGGTCCTAACATGAAATTTCCATGCAGCGATAGTAATAAGTGGAGATAGATTAGTTCCCCCACCCCAACTTCAACCTTATTTGAACTATGCAGATGTCCAATCAGTGTTTGTGTCTGTAGTGATTTTGGGAATTAGAAATCATGTCCATTGAATTTTAGAATTCTTGTTATTGTTTAGGTTCCAGACTTTGAGTTTTACATTCATCTTCTTGTTTTTTAGATCAAGTCTTCCTTGCCATATCCCAAGGCAACCAAATGGGACCTTAGGCGTGGCTCCAAACTTCTTGAAGATCAGATCACTAATGTCTTTGTTCCTTCTCCAATTAAAGCTAAACTGGTGCAAGCACAATTGCGAATTTATAAGCTGGAAGCTGAGAAACTGTTATTTCAGAAAAAAATCAAACACTTGTTGAGAAAGGTTAGAGAAGATAGAACCTCATGGCAGAGGAGAGAATATCATAAAATTCAAGCAGTTATATATGATTTAAAGAAAGAATTAATCAGGGAAAGTAAAAACCATCAAAGCATGGAAATTGTCAATTGTAAATTGCTCAATGACCTGGCTCATGTCAAATGGTCTGCAAAGCAGTTGAAGAAAAATTATGAGAGAGAAAAAAGGTAGAAAAGTAATGGAAGAAGTTTGTAATGAACTAGAAAATAAAATTGCAGAACATAAAATCAAAGCTGAAGCACTGAAAATGGAATCCATCAAAATTTGGAAAGAAATGGAAGAAGAGAGGAAAATGTTGCAGATTACTGAGAGGTGGCGTGAAGAACGCATCCATATGAAGCTAATTGATGCAAAATTAGCACTTGAAGATAAATATTGTCAATTGAACAGATTAATAGAGGATCTTGAAGCTTTTCTAAAGTCAAGAAGTTCTACCTTGGATGCCATGGATTTAAGAGAAGCTGAGTTGATCAGACGAGCAGCTGAATCAGTAAATATTAAAGATATCAAGGAGTTTTCTTATGTACCCTTAAAATCAAATGATATATACTCTATTTTTGAAGAAATTCAGCAAATTGAAGCTAATGAGAGGGCAGTTGAAACATGCAATAGGCACAGTCCTGCAAGTTATGTGGTAAATCATTGTAATAAGCAGCATTTGCTGAATCATTCAAATGGCTCTATTGCTAGTAACAGTCCATTCAAAGAAGATGCGAGAGATTGGGAATTTAAGAGTCGGGCTGAAGATCAAGGTTCAAATTATTCCCTTAAAGAGCATGACAACTTCGTTAATGCGCCTGGTCGTGGCAAAAATTCTTGGCAGAGTGAGAGTGCAAGAGAATGCAAGGAGACTGGAGGTCAGGATTCTCCAAATACACAAATCAGTGGTGTCTGCTCATTACCAGTAGAACAATCATTGCAGAAGATATCTTCCATATGTAAGATTTGGGGATCAAGTCCAACTAATAGCAAATGCAGCAAGATAACATTAGATGATAATGGCAATGGAAGGCTGTCAAATGACATCATTTCAAGTCTGAAGCCAACTTCTCTGAAAACAAAGTTCTATGAATGTAGGCCTAGGCTCCTAAAAGTTGTGAGGCAATGGAGCTCGAAAGACTTGATGAATCCACATGTTACTCAAGGGATAAAAGGATACATTAATGGATGGCCGCGACATGCCCCTAAGAATAGCTTGAAAGCCCAGATAGAAAGCCAGAAAGCACAATTGCGCTGTCTTCTTAAAAAGAAGACTAAAGGTGAAGTAGAGTCTTAAAATTTTGTTGTTCAAGATCATCAGAACAGAATGTAATCATCTAAGAGATGTTGGAGAAAAGTTCTGGTTACCATTTTAAATGAGTACTATACTATATAGTGGTCATGTTCTGCCCTGCATGTATTAGACAACGTGCTCTATATACTTCTTTTGTCTCGCCCTTAATTTAATACATGATAAAGCAATCTAGAAATTCATTTCAATTTGAAATAATATCGTTACTCTTTGCTTATCTTTTTATAAATGAAGTGATTTATTGTCTTAATTAACATTTTCTGAGAAATATGTTCCTTTACTTCTTAATCGAAAAAGTAGAATTATTAATTTCTTTTTTCTCGTAAGAGGATTGAGTAAATCCACGATTAAAATATGTGTTTGACATTGCGATTAGATTGTTTTTTTCAAACTGTTTGTACTTTATTTATAATTTAGAAAACCATGCATGGATTATCTAGGAGGATTAGGAAATCTTATTAACTTCTAGGGTTTTAGGGAGAGAAGCTCCTTCTTCTCTCTAGAAAACTTTTTTTTTCTTTTCATTTTCTTGGGCTACCGTCGGCAATAATGTTCAGATTTGTTTTTATTTTGAACATATCTGATTTTCTTTTATATTTATTCCCCTTTTGTTGATTTTTTTTTTTTTTTTTTGTTTCTTTATCCCCTTTATATGATAAATTTTTCTTTTTCTATTAATTTGTTTTTTGTTTGATAATTCAAACATTGAATCAAAAAATTGAATCCTCATTTATTGGTGTCCAAATCGAGCTAACATAAAAACCATCAGAAGAATCGAAAAATTATTATTATTTATCATCGAGCATGATACAATCTTTCAAGCCGTTATATTGTTACTATCATTATCTGTAAGAAAATATCAAAATGCAATTTCAAAAGTAACTCCAAACTCAATCTTAAATTGGCCCAAAAAATATCAGCCAAACTCCTCTTTTTTTTTTTTCTTTTATTCAATGACTAGCAAGGTGGTATATAGGAATTAGCATATGAATTTAAAGAAAAACAAAATCTTCTGCAGTTTTTTCTATACAGGTGGAGACAAGCTGGTAGTGAGATCTTTTCTAAAGTTTTTGTTTCTTAATTTGGATCATTTTCCAAGAAAGAAGAGTACTTTGGAAATTTGTGAGCCCACACAAACTCTATCTGCAGTTGTTTTTACTGTTTTTCATGAATATGAGGTCTAAACAAAATTAACCTAAACATGCAACTATTTAATTGGCTGGTTTAATCTTTATATATATGGATTATTACATAATTTGAGATGTGAAATTGGTGACATACTTGGTCAAATAAGAGGATTCCGAACAAATCAATCACTTCCGAACAACAAAAGGGTAACAGTGGTGAACTCTATGATTGAGAGTTGAAATAGAAACTTTGCTATTCAAGAAATGGACATAACTAAAGAGGCTAGACCACCATAACCACAAAAGTTAAGGTATCTTGTCTGTCCATGCAAGTGGGAGGAAAACATACAAAAGATTGTCCTTACAGCTTAAACTTGGATTTAGTTGTGAGATTGAACTTGAAAATGACCTGAAAACTTGCTTTAAATTATTCAAGATAAAAATGTAAGAATAATACTATCCCTTTGCCTTTAGGACCACTTTTTTAAGTAATTAATTGGGTACTTTGTTTTCTATAAGCATGCACTTGCATTGGCTGAGATAACATGAAGGACTCTCTAGCTAGTACAAGTCCATGATGGAAGTTTGCTGAGACGAATAATGCATTTAGTTGACAATTTGGACCCGTTAAGCACTTTTCATTAACGAGTATTGTTTTCTTTGTTAGAAGGAGAAAAAGAGAACTGCCTTTAATCGGATCAGGAGGTGGATTTAGTACGGTACGCAAAAAATAACTCATGATATTTTTTTTATATAGTTAGCTAATTTAAAAATAAAAATGAATAAAAAATTAAAAAAAAAAAAAAAAAAAAAAAAAAAAGAAGTAGAAGAAGAAGAGTTTTAATTCTAAATATTAATCGCATAGTTCATTTGTCAGAACTCAAAAACCCCACCATAGAAATTCATGTTCCTGAAATGAATCTCATGAACTTGTGGCTAGGGACACCGCCCAAATTTTTTTTTTTTTTTCACCTATAAATTTTTTTCATTTCATATTTGTACTCCAAAATTTTTTTATTTAGTCCCCTAATTTAATTTTTACATTTAATCCTCTCTAATTTCATGAATTGTTTATATTTTTTTACCCTTAATTTATTATTCTTTACATATTTTAACTTTAAAAAAATTATCTTTACTCTATAACTCAATAATTTTTATATTTTCTATCTTTAGTTTTTTCTTCTTTTTATATTTAGTTTCTAACTCCATGAATTTATTTATTTTTTATTTTTACCTTAATCTCCCTCCTATATTTGACTTTTTAAATTTTGATTTGAAAAATTAAGTGTATAATTTTTTTAAATGAATATTAAAATCATGAATTTAAATCTAATTATTTTCATGAAGATTTTTCATTCAAGTGTTTATTATTATATTTCTCAATGAAATATAATATATATTATGCATTATTTAAGATTATGTATTAATTTTTAAAATATCTAATTATTTTTTATCATGTATTATTTATTGATGAGATAAATTGTCATCCCCTCATTTAAATTCCTAAGTCCGCCACTAGCTAGGGACTACTATTAAGAAAGTAGCGTGTTGAAAATATTAACTAAACGTGAATAACATATGTTTTAATTATAAATTTTTTTTTAAATAATATTTCAAAACTGCTTTTTCCAATCATATGTTTGTAAAATCGGAAACCGACTATCAATCTAATTTCAATCCATTTTCAAACTTCAAACTTTCTTTAATAGAAATTTTAAGATATTTCTTTTAGAAAATGGCTCGTAAATATAATTACAAAAATGCTATATAACCTAATATTTTTTACTAATTTTATATCCCAATTGATATACATGTCACTATCTTATTTGTCACATTTTCTTTTCAAAAGTTCATTGTATAAAACATTTTTCAATGTAATAATGTCATATCAGTTGGGATAATAAATTGGTACAAAAATATTGAGTTGTATAGCATTACTCATATAATTATGATATATAACAGAATTTATGAGAAGTGGATTATATATATATATATATATATATATATATATATATATGAGAGTGAGAGTGCATTCTATGAGGTGCATTAAATAATTTATTAGTTATTGTTATCCCTCAAAAAAATATGTAAAAATAAGAATAATTTTAAATGACGCAATTGCGTTTGTCACAATAATAGTAATTATATAATTTTTTTTTATAATTTATAATGTAAAATAAGAGTAATTATTATTTATTTATTTCTTACAAAAAAAAAATAGTTCACTTCTCTTTTTAAGTTAAATTTATTGTATTCTCAAATATTTTATTTAGTGTATTTATAATCAATCACGTTATTTTGGAATAATTAATATTATTAGTGATCATAATAAGGATAAAATGGTAAAAAAAAATACAAATTTTTTATTTTTGTGCTAAAACAAAAATGAATTATAATTTATGGACAAAAAGAGTATATAGTTAATACTCGGCAACTTATTGGAGCCCACCTAGCTTAGGTGAGGCCCAACTACTTTTAGTTATGGCATAATTGGCAAGTTGGCATTATGAGATTTTGGGCTTTTGTTTGGAAAGCCATATTTGTCAACAGTAACTTGGGCTTGTTCTTTTTCCATGCTGTTTTCTGACATTGCAACTCCATTTTATTTTTCCGAATATATATATATATATAAAGAGAAAATGTTCATCAATTTTATAAATTGAATTCAATTAAATTTTAAATTAATTAATGATAATTTTATGGATTAATTAAGAAGAAGTAGGATTAATTAATATAATAAATTACTTTATAAATATAATAATGTAATATTAAATGAATTTAGTGATTAATTAATTATTTATATTATATGAATAAATTTATGTGAGCAAAATTTTTTAAAAAATTATTTGTTACTCAAATAATTATATACTCATTAGTCCATTGAATACCGCCAGCAATTTTTAAATATCAACCCTTCATCAACACCTATGGTTAGTCACTAACAATTTTCATAATTAATTATCAATTTTTTATATATTTTTCTTATTTTCAATAATAAATATAAATTTTGTTTAAAAGAAAAAAATAAATAAATAAATAAATGAAGTTCTTAGAAACATAAATATTCTTATAATCTTATAAATTGAAAAAAATATAATTTTCGATATAATTCAAATTTTAAAAAAAAATCTCTAAGTAATTTTAAATATTAATTATAACTAAACAATAGAAAATTATGTTATTTTCTCAAAAAATATTTTCCGTTAAAAGTAATCTAAATTGTTTAACTTGTGTGTGTTTGGAAAGTTCTATAATTTTTATAGCATCATATTATTGGAATGTTGTTGGATATATATATATATAATTTTTCGGAGGAAGTACACTAAAATATTATGTAGTTTTACATTTATTTTAAATAGAGATTGTCATTTTTTCTATAACACTTTAATAACTTAAAGTTAATGTCCTTTGACACAGAAGTGATAATCTGCCTAACGCCGTCAAAATTACTGATGTGAAAATTAAAATTAAAAATTAAAAAACTAAAAACACAACTTTTTATGGGGCATTCAGTATCACTACGATTTTATATTTTATGTTTTTTTTTTCAAATTTCAAAAAAAATGAATATTCTAAAATATTTTTAAAAAAATATTATTTTTTATTTCTTTCATCTTTAACCAATATTTTGAAAACAAAAAGCAGAAAACCAAAAATAACAAATTTTGGTTTCCAAAATATTATTTTTGTTTTTGAAAAATAAAAAACAAAAAATGATACTGAACGCACCCTAAGCTTAAAGTTTTGTGTTTTAGCAAAAGTTTATGAAAAAAAAAACGCAGCGTTTTTCCTTAGTTTCCTAACCCCAAAACATCAAAATCTCTAACAATTTCAATTTTTTTCTCATTTGCGAATCTTCTCTAATGTTTTCTCTATAAATCATACACACCCAAATTTTTTAAAGCTAAATAGCATCAAAATTGTCAAATTGATTGACTTCAATCAGTTTATATAGTGATATTATAATGTTGAACTTGATTTGAATAGGAATTTGAGAAGGTGAAAGTTAATTTTTGAAGAATTTGTAGATGAAAAGAAGTTGACTTCAAATACAACTAATTTCATGAGGGCCAAGGTATGTAACAAATTTGTTACTTGGGTTATTTATTTTGGGTATGGATATGGTAAATAGATTTGGGTTTTACTTGTTTGGGTTAGGGTA
This sequence comes from Vernicia montana, assembly GCA_949750685.1. Classification (NCBI taxonomy): domain Eukaryota; kingdom Viridiplantae; phylum Streptophyta; class Magnoliopsida; order Malpighiales; family Euphorbiaceae; genus Vernicia; species Vernicia montana. The sequence continues at coordinate 8,046 of CATKHJ010904741.1, forward strand.
TCAGGTTTGGTAAATGTTATCTGGGACCATTGATTGCAATGAATACATACTGACTTAATAGGGTTAGTTATATATTTAATCTTTTGTGAGTTTGTTTTGCTTTATTTTTCATTTTTTTAAAATTTTTACAATTGTCAAAAAAAATGGCAGTAGTAGTGAATTTCAGGATTCATCATGGTGGTGAAAGGGAAAGTGCTGATAATATGGTTTATGTGGGGGGAATGGTAGATTATGTGTCGAATTTTGATATTGATTTTCTATCGCCTTTTCAATTGATGCAATTTGGTTTTCATAGAGGATATGTAAAAGGTTGCAAGATTTGGTATAGGATTTGTGGCTTAACTGGTAACATATCCTTGGAGGAAATCAAAGTGGATTAGGATGTGTCCAATATGTTGATGTATAATAAGGGTTTCAAACAAATTGACTTATATTTTGTAGATGGTGAAGGCCCACTAGCTATTGACTATGATAAGGGGTTAAGTCAGATTGAAATGAATAATTTTGAAACTATAAATGATCAAGTTATGAATGAGACTGAGAATGACATTTTAGGTAAGAATGAGCCTGAGAATGAGAATGTGGGTAGGCATGAGCATCAAACTAACACTATGGGTAGGGATGATAATGAGGCTGAGAATGTACTTAGGATTGAAGAAATTGGTTCACAGGATAATGTAGTAGGGGATAATGTAGCTGGGGAAAATGGTGAGGGGATATTTAGTGAGGGTATGGCAGATTTAGGGGGAGATGTTGAAATGTGGAGTAGTGATTCAAGAAGTGAGTATGTACCACAAAAAGAAGAGAATGAAAGCTCATCTAAAAATGAGTCTGATTGCAATAAGCCTAGCTGGTTTTATGATAATATGGAGGGCAGTGATGATGACATTTTCAATAATGTCACATCTTATCCAATTGATAAAGATGGAACTAGAGATGTGGATAGAACTAGAGTTAAGGATGGAGCTGGAGATGGAAATGGGAATGAAAGAGGTACTCAGAATGTAGAGGTAGACATTGGGATGGATTTAGATGAAGATGATTATCAGGAATTTTGTGAGGATATGGTTGATAGTGATGATTTACATAGTTTAAAAGGATCAGATGATGAGGTTGAAATATATCCTGATTTTGATGAAAACTCAAATTTGCATAACCCTCAATTATGTAAAAGAATGAAATTTAGTAACTAGATGGTCTTTAGAAAAGCTTTGAAGGAATAAGCAATGAGAAAAGGATTTTTCATATACTTTAACCAAGAATTCCTCCAATAGAATCACAGTAGTTTGCAAGAATAATTGTGAGTTCAGGATTCATGCTTCTTTGGTGGGTCAGACTACTACATTCCAGATTAAAACTTTTAAATCTGTTCATAATTGCTCTAAGGTATTTATTTGAGAAGTACCTTGAGGAGCTAAGAGACAACCCAAATTGGGATGTGAATGCAATGCAGAAGTATATCCAAAGGCAACTAAAAGTTGAAATCTCTATTGCTGCATGTTACAGAGCTAAAAGAAAGGCCAAAAATATCATTGATGGAGATATCAAGGAATAATGCAGAAGGTTGTGGGATTATGCATAGATAATTAGAGTTACAAATCCTAGGAGTATGGTGAAGTTGGAGGCTAAGCAAGTGCTAAAGAGTTTGATAGATGAGGAAGAATGTGCTACTAACATAGGAGGAGAAGACACAATTAGTAATGTACACATATATGTGTTTGTACTTTAGTACATGTATGTGAGATTTGCATATCAAAAACAAGGTTTTTTCTTTGGTTTAAGACCAATCATTGGTCTAGATGGATGCCACTTAAAAACCTCAATGAGAGGGCAGTTGTTATGTGCAATGGCTAGAGATGGTAATAAGAACTTATTTCCATTAGCCATTGCTTGTGTTGATGTAGAGGAAAAGGCAAGTTGAGTTTGGTTCTTGAAGCTATTATTTGAAGATTTTGGATCCCTTGAAGAAATTGGTTGGGTCTTCATGTCAGACCAACAAAAGGTACCTTTTTTCCTTTGTATGTTAATTTATAGTATCATTTTATGCTGAATTTATTATTTTTTTGGCCTATATTGCTATTGTATCCTGCATTATTTTTGTGTTTGTGTGTTTGTCACTTCTTGGAACTTAATTATATATAGTTTAGCATTGTTGTTTATTATTGATTCTATATTTTTTCGTGACTGATCATACATCCCTAAACCAGGGTCTAGTAGAGGCTTTTGATAAGGTAATACAGGTGTATAACATATATATTGTGTCAAACATATGTATGAGAACTTTAAGAAATTGTATAGAGGTTTAGAATATAAAAAAAGACTTTGGTTTGCTACTGGTGTTGATATCAAGAAGAGATTTGAGTACCATATTGGAAAACTTAAAGAGTTAGATGAAAGGGCATATGATTGGGTGATGGGTCATGATCCACACACATGGGCTAGATCTCATTTTTCCCTAAATACCAAGTGTGATGCATTACAAAACAAACTGAGTGAGTCATTTAATACATATCTTGATGTAAGTAAAGATATGCTAATACTTAGCATGTTTGAATGGATTATATTAGGAAAAGGTATATAAAGAGGTTTTATGTGAAATACACTAGGATGATTAAGTATAAAGGGAATATATGTCCAAACATTCAAGACATGCTAGAGAAGATCAAGCTTGCTAGTAAGGATTGCTTTGCTACTCCAGCTGGAGAAAAGAAATATAAGGTTGACTTTTATGATACACAAAATGTAGTGAATCTAGTGGAGAAAACATGCAGTTGCAAGATGTGGGATTTGTCAGGCATCCCATGTAAACATGTTGTGTCAGCCATATACAAGAATAGGGAGTAACCAGAGAGTTATGTGCACAAGTACTACTCCAAAGAGACATACCTGGTTGTATATAAGCATTTAATTAATCTAGTGCCAAGTAAGGAGGAGTGGGAAAAGACTGAGTATGATGATATCTACCCCAACAAAGTGAGAAAGACTGCTAGAAGACCAAGAAAAAAGAGACTGAGGGCAGCTGATGAACCAAGAAATCCTTATAAAGTTCCTAAAGCAGGAAAGAATATGAGATGTGACAATTGTGGACAAGAAAGCCATAATGTGAGGGGTTGCAAAACTAGTATTACAGGAGAGACAAAGTGGCATAAACGTGTGAGATTAAAAAGGTAAAGGCAACATGATGATCAAGGTGCTAGTAGAAGCAATGCTCAAGTAAGAGTGGAAAGGCAATAGTCTGCAAATCCAGCCTCATCTACAATGGTAAATGCAATAATTTTATGAATTATTTTTAAATGTTATTTTATTACCTTCACTTAAGTTACCTTTCATTGCTTGTTTGACCATTTTCTTATTTTTAGTTTTAAAGAGTTAAAAGAAAAAGGAGAAGGCCTAAAAAGAGTAATGACAGTGCTAGCCAACTGGAGAGATCTGCACAAAATCAAGTATAAAACCTTAACCTTTTTTTTTTTTAATTTGATATTATTAGTTTAGTATTTAAAATTAATGGTTTCATAATTACATTCTTACTTATGCATAAGAATTTGTACCACATGAGACAACTAGGATGCATTCATCACAACCTTCTCCAAGGCAAGCTGATTTGAGACTAGATAGTTTTAGGCCATTAAGACCTAAACCAGTTAATGGACAAATTGCACATGTAGCACTAAATGAAGGAACAAAGAGATCAAATACAAGACAAAGTGCATCACAACTTGCAACAGGGACAAAAAATAAAGTAAAGTGTCTTTCAGAACCCTTTAAATACATTACATTATCAAATTTAATCCTAAAAATGATCTAAACCTTAAAACTTATTTAATTTCCCTGTTTTATATTTGCATAGGCCATTAGATCACAAAGGGCTACAAAGATGACTTCATCACATCTTAATATTAGGCCTGCAAATTTATCTGAAAATGTATTAATTTTCCTATTTTAAATTTATTGCTTTCCATACACTGTGTGAGTGACATTACATTTGAAATTTGTTGAGTTTAATTGCATTTTTTTTCATTGTTGTGGTGTAGGTTATTTCAAAGAATCTTAAGACTCTAAAAGCTGCACAAAGAAGAGGATCAAATTCAAGGACAACAAAAGTGGCAAACTCAACAAACACAAATGCAGGAGCATCAGCCAATATTGTACCTAAATATGGCCAAACTAGGAGAGGACCTTCAAATGCTACTGCAAACATGTCACACCCCACATTTTAAGGTGTGACGATCCTAGGACTTAGGGATATGTAAAGTCACCAAAACCCGTAAAATCCAGTAAACAATATTATTACTTGCCATATGATCAATACCCAAAATCTTAACCAGCGAACTTATTAAATATCTATACACTCCAGTACACATATATCCACATCACTTTAAGTATTAATTATTTACAATCCACACTATAGCATATGTTATACTTATTCAATCCCACACTTTTAGCATTATTATAATTATACAATAATCACTTTAGCACCATGGAACTCTATTAAACCGATGAAAAGACAAAATTAATACATAGCATATTGTATAAGACATTCTCCAAGCGAGGGACTGGAGCTTGGGAATTACCTTGGACTTCTCTAGAACCCCTGAAAAATAATAAACCACTAAAAAATAAGACAGGCTCAGTGAGTAAGTAATAATATAATATAAATTTGATAACTGAAATAATTTGGTTTCGGTGAAGTAACAGAAAGAATTCAATGGAAATAAATGAGACAATTTTCAATAACAGTTTAGAATTTATTTCAGTATAAAGTACTATATTCCTTTAGCAGAAATCAGTAATTTTGGAGACGGAGTGTCCTCTAGTGAGTTGAGAGTATCGGCCTAAACCTTACTCTCCAGTATTACAGTAAACAGTAACATAAGACTGATTAGGTCTTATGGCTAGGATTACCTTTCCCAGCTAGGGTTCAGATACGCTCTCCCTATCCACAGGCATACCATGTGCACAAGGTCTTATGTAAACCCACATCAAATGGGTATTTATGCTTTATAGTAAAACCAAAGTTTTACAGTATATGACCAATTTCAGTACATAGCCAATTAGAAATTAATAGTAACAATTCAATGAACAGTACTTTAGGTTTATTTCGGGTAAATGATCATTTATCAGTCAATCGAGAAGTCAACATTATTTATGAAAATTCAAAACAGTCATGGTCTCAACAAGAAGATTACATATAATACTATATTATTAATTACTCACCACATACTCCTTAGCTCCCAATATTAACACAAATAATAAAGATGCGCACGATCCTCTGAGAAACTCGATTTTTCTTTTTCTTTGTTCTTTGATTCTACATCTCAAATATCAATTCCCATTACTTCGGAATGATTAATTTTAATAAATTTTATTCTCTTTAGCACTATTTATACATTGATTTCCAAGTATATTATTTATTTATCAAGTTTAGGTTTCCATTTGGAGAAAGTCTCTAAGTTACCTATTTTCCCAATTTGATCATTAAACTATTCAATTGACATTTAATTGAAGCTATTTTTATATTCTATTTAAATTTAACACTTTTGGTTCAAACTTTATAATATTGGCTGACCCTCACATTAGGAAAAATTACATTTTCATCACTTAAATTC
>CATKHJ010904827.1:0-10466 GCA_949750685.1 Vernicia montana
TTTATCAAAATTAGGTTATTTCTTTGAATGAGATAAAGTTAAAAACTCTACTATAGAATAACAATTCCTGGAATTATGAAAAAGAAAAAACCGTGTGAAATAACATGTTACTCATGAACAAAATATACAACAATTTATGGAGGCATAAGAATTTTGCTTTAAATTTTTCTTTAACAAGTAAAGTTAAATATAACATGCATCTAATTATGATGAAACCCAAATACTGTACATATTACTCCAATATTATTACAGTAGAAATGTATATATATTGTTGTTTTATTGTATATTAGACATTAGTCAAACATTAATTCATCAAATATTTGATAATAAAGTTAAAGAGTTTAAACTTCATCTTCTCGATTCTCTTTAGTATCAAGAGCAATATTTAGTTCCCTCAAAAAAAAAATAAAAAAAATGCAATATTTAGAATGCAATAAAATATAAGCAAATGCTTTTTTATATTTTTTTATTTTTTATGTAAAACAATTTTATCTTGGTAAGTATAAAATGCTTTCCCACATATTTTCAATATGTTGATTTCAAAATTTTTTCATAATTGTTGACTTCAATATCAAATCGATATGATCAATCAGACAATGAGTAACTTCTTTTGCTAATTAAATTAAAAATAATTCTAAATCATATAATTACACTTAACACAATAAAAGTAATTATGTAATTTTTTTTTATAAATTTATGATGTAAAATAAGTATAATTATTATTATTATTATTATTATTTACTATATTATGTGTTTTAATTATATTAATTTGTATTAAATTTTTTTTACACAATTTACCTATTAAAACAGTATATTTAATTTAATTAACTGTTTTTGTGACTATGAGTGTATGTTCTTGTATTTAGGAAAACGTTGACGATTACAAGTTGTGGCATCGCAATTCGCAAAACGACTTTTTGGAAAGGGTTATTGCTTTTGACTATTTTTTTTTCTTCTTTTTAATTTTTTTAATTTGTTTTGATTTCTACAGTACTTCACAAATCGCAAGAGTTAGGTAAATGGAAAAACAATATTAAAAAATTAAAAAAATGTAAATGAAAAACAAAAGGTAAAAACTATAATTTTTTAGTTTTTTTTTATTAATAATACTAAAATTATCTTTAAATTGTATAACAATCAAATTCAATTTTAATTTTATATTGAAATGGCATTAGAATCTTATCAAAATTAGAATTTCTCTAGCTTGTTAATATTCAAAAAAACATATATAATTCTGTAAATATTTTTTGAATTTTGTGGCTCATTATGACTTTTGTGGCTCACTATAGTTTTACACAAATTTCACAACGTTTGTGTGTAGATTTGTAGGAGATTTCTAATACTATAAAAGGAAGCCTCATCTTTTAATTTTAATCATCCCTATAATTAAAGTATCTCTTATTTCTAAGGTTTTAAATTGTATTTTCTTTCTCTCTCTTTTATAATATTTCTTTGAAATTATTGAAATATTATTTTGGTAGTGTCCGAGGATCTAGGTATAATTGGTTGAATCTCATTGTTTATTTAATAGTTATTGTAGAGTATAGTTATAGTGAATTATTATGCTATTAAATTACTTGTCTTGGTAAAATTCTGATTAATAAAAGATTTGGTATTTAAGTGTATTCTTTGTGACCCACCTCTTTTTCTTGAAAAATTATCTTGTGGTGATTTGTTAGTGCAATAGTTTCAAGGTGAATTTGTTATTATTGGTGGAAGTAAAAATCCGAATTTCACAACAATATTTTATTTTTAATATTAAAGTCAGTTTTTACATATTGTATTAAATATATTTATTCCTTTTATTAAAAAGAAAATTCATTTAAATTAATATAACTAATGTGCATATATATTTTTATAATTTAATTTTGAGAATCCAATTCCAATATTATCAACAACACAGAGAAAAAACTTGTCAAGTAAATGAATCCCCACTAAACATACATATCGTTTTGTAATACGACACTATAAGAGAATATGAATTTCTCTTCACCAACCATCCATTCATTGTAAAAATGTAAATCCAACAAAAATGACTGTTTGGAGTACGGTTCCATCATTTGACCTCATAATTGGATTTTGAAAGACAAGGATTGATATGGTTGAACTAATATATACACTCGTCAAAGTTAGCATGCACCACATGGTATATATATATATATATATATATATATATATATATATATATATATATATATATAAACTCTCATTTTGATTAGGGAAAGCACAATTCTATTTCTTTTTTTTTTGTTTTTTTGTTTCATCTTTAATTTCTTTAGTAAAGAAGAAAGTCCTTAGATTAAAAAAAAAAAATCAAAGTTTAATTAGGTAATTTGATTGGTATTTAATTTATTTATACTGAATGTATACACTTGGCAAATATAATAATATGTAAAATAAACATCACTGTAAATTTTAGCAATTTGAGGGACGGCAAACTTGTTCCCTATGCCTGAAAAAATCGTCCCTAAATATATTAGAGACAACTTTTGTCGTTTTTATGTGTCGTCCCTTTTGCTTTCATCATCGAAGTCATAGGGGTCTATCGAGTGAAAATTGTCTCTAAAAGATTTTTATTGGGGACAACTTTTGTCTCTTAAGGTATTTTATTGGAGACGACTTTTGTTCCTTAAGGTATTTTTTCAGAGATTTTTATCATCTAAGTTGTTTTTTTGGAGATGACTTTTTTCCTCTAAGGTGTTTTTTTGGAGACGATTTTTGTCCCTTAAGATATTTTATTAGAGATAATTTTCGTCCCCTAAGGTCTTTTATTGGGGATGATCATTGTCCTCAAAAAATAATTGTAGTTTAACTTATGACTATATTTTATTTGGGGACAACAATCGTCCCCAATAAAAGACCTTAGGGGACGAAATTTGTCTCTAATAAAATACCTTAAGAGACAAAAGTCATCTCAAAAAAATTATCTTAGAGGACAAAAATCGTCTCAAAAAAATAACTTAAGGGACAAAAGTCGCCTTTGAAAAAACACCTTAGGGGACAAAAGACGTTCCCATAAAAACCTTTTAAAGACAACATGTCATCTCAAAAATAAGGACAATTTTTATTCGATGGATCCTTATGATTTCGGTGACGAAAGCAAAAGAGGCGACCCAAGGAAAACAAAAGGTCAAGGATAATTTTTTCAAGCATAGGGGACAATTTTTATCGTCCCCCCCAAATTGCTAAATTTTGTAGTGATTGACTGATTGTTATCAACTAATTAATGGCTTAGGATCATGGTGACCAATAAACTGGAAGCTGTGTTTGTTTGACATGATAGTTTGTTTGTTTTTCGCTAATTATTTTTACAGTATCTATAGTGTAAATCGTATTTTGATTTTAATTTTAATTTTTTCCTAAATTATGATTTACCAAAACAATTAAATTGTTTCAAAAATAAATTAAGCAACAATATTAAATTAATATTGCAGAAATAATAAGACCAACTCGTCAGCTTTTGAAACAAATTGTTTTTCCTTTCTTTGTCTTCACTTCACCTACTATTGCTTTTCGTGTGCATGATAAAGGCTAATTACTGATCAAATAATAATGTATTGGATAATAAATTTTAAACTTTTGTGTAGCAGAAGAAGAAAGCTAATAGTATAAAGAATTCATCAACTTATGTTCCATCAAGGGGCAAAATAAGAAAATTTTGTTTGGAAGTCAAAATTAATAGGAGAATAAAAAAAATAAAAAATTAATTTTTTTTATAAACTTTTTACTAATTTTTGTTTCGAATAATAGTAATTAATCATATTTTTTGTAAAAGTATATTTTTAATTAAATAAATTGTTATTAATTTTCTATATTTATAGGATGAAAATTAATTAAATAATTTCAATATTTAGAGATTGTAAAATGGAGAATTTATTTTTACCAAGTTTATTTTTTTCTTTTTGAAGGTATACTTACTATAAATAGTTATGATTAATGCTGAAGGGTTGGTATAAATATCAATTTCTTTTTAAATAATTAATATCATTGTTCATGTTTTTTTTTTTTTTTCTTTTTTTTGAGATGGTATCATTCTTCATGTTTAAATTGCACTTATTAAATAAATCTATTAGACTATTTTTCCCTCTAATTAAAGGCAAATTATATGCTCTCCTCAAAGACTACATAAATTCTCCAAAAAAAAAAAAAAAAATTCTCATGGACAATCCAAAAATTAAACTTAATTAACAGTGTGAAAAACAAATTTTAAGTGATAAACTATAGGAAGTTTCAAATTAATGCAATAAGAGAACAGTATCATGTAAATTCTTTTTAGAGAAATATTGCGCCAGGTTATGAATTGAAAGTTCACCTGTCAGGAAGATCGAAGTTCACTTCTTTTGCTAGTGGTTACATATAAAATATTTTCCTGAAAATTTTTTAATTAAAAATTAAAAATATTTATAAAATATATAAAATATAAAATATATATATTTTTATAAATTATATTTTAATGTATAATAACTAAGAAGTCATTTTATATTAAATTAAATTTGTAATATTTTAATTAATTAATTAATTTTAAATTTCACAAATATTAAATTTTCTCCAAATAGTTTAAAAAATATTTATACAAAAATAAAAATTAATACGTAGGTGCATAGATATTAATTTTTTATTTTTAACATCACTTGACAAAAATCATAAATTATGGACAGAGAGTTTTATATGTATCATTTTAAAAAGGCTGAGGGTCTAATGGGACAAAAAAAAAATATTAAGGGCTCACTTGAGTATCAGTTCAAAAGAGAGGGTTTTATATGTGCCATTTTGAAAAGATTAAGGGTTTAATGGGATAAAAAAAAACATTAAAAGCTCATTTGAACATCAGTACAAAGGAGAATGTCCTATTTGTATCTTTGGTCATTCATATGTTATACTCCATCCATTTCATATTACATGAGAAATTATTAGGTAGGACAGAATAGGGGTGAGTATCGGTCGGTTCAATTTTTAAATTGAACTGAACCAAACCAATCAAATCAAAATGAAATGTTCACTATAAAAAATTGAATCGACAGAGTAACATGTAAAATCAAATCGAACCGAACTGAAAAATTAATTCGATTCGGTTCGATTTTTAGTTTTTTAAATTTTTTCTCCAAATTTTTTAAAACAGAAAAAAATTAAAATTAGAATAAAATTATAATTAGAAAAGATTATTAATTTTAACAATTTATTTTTTCAATTTTATTCTATCAATACTTCAATATTTTGCAATTTAATATTAAAAATATATAATTAATTCAAAAAAGAATTAAAAAATTATACATAAAAATATTATATTATTTTAATAAAATAAAATTTATTTATTATTTTAAAAGTTATACATAAAAATATTTTATTATTTCAATAAAAAAAATTAAGTTTTTTAAATATAAAAATAAATTTATTTTAATAAAATCGGTTTGGTTTGGTTTATTCGGTTTTTTTGTACTGAAAACCAAACCGAATCGAAATAACCAAAATTTTGAAATTAAAAACCGAAATCGAACCGATTATTTTTAAAATTGAATCGAATCGCTGGTTCGGTTCAATTCGATTAAAACCGAATACTGCACACCCCTAAAAATACACCAAAAGTATAATCTAATTGAAATCAATTACATGCGAAAATTTAATAGATACGAACCATTTATATTGGCTATGCAAGCACATAAGGTGTATTAAGTTCCTTATCCTAGTCTACGAAGAGATAAAGCTGATTGGTGGGCAGTATGTAAGATTAAAGCTAGATCAGTTGTAGAGATTAAGGATGGAACTGTGTTTAAGACAGAATCTCAAACTCCATTCCAAAAAGATGATATTAATTTGCCTCAGATTGAAATTACTGATGACGAGCCACCTGGATCGTTAAATCATCCGGATGAGTCATTAATTGACATAAATGAGGAAGATGTTGAATTAGAAGATGAAATTGAGTTACAATTAGACTCCGAATCATCGGATGATATCATTGACGAAGAAGATATAGAAGAAATTGATTCTGAATAGTTTTTCATGGTAATTGTATATATGTATATATACACACACATACACACTTACAATTTGTTAAATATTATTATGTAACAAGTATGATATTTATCACATGAACAAATGTCGAGACGTGTGTCTAGAGATGATAGTGTTTATGGTCGTGGTCATGGTAGTGGATCAGTCTGGAGACCTACAGGCCTGCAGCCTCTAGTACCTACACCTATAGACTTGTGACCTCCAGCACTGTCTGATATTCCCACCACCTCACCATCAGATTATTTACCTTATTTGCCTTCGATTCCTCCTATGTTTACTTCCTCTACTTTTGTACCTCCCTCTACTTCAGCATCTCCTTCTACTTCAGCACCTCCTTCTACTTCTGCACCTTCATCATCTCCCGCTGATGCTACACCTGATCATGATGAGCCATATATCATTCCTCCTCGTGCGTTGAGACCCACAATCACTGTATTGCATGATAGGTATGTTACAGTTAACTTATATTATTTTTCCTAACCATTTACGGTAAATATTTTTATTAATTGTCACAATAATTTATACTATTTAATTTATTTTGTGCAGTTTGCAGCCGTATGATAAATGCTCACGCACTTGTCGAAGATATTTAAAGAAAAAGTTGATGTAGAGGGATACACGTGGAAGACAGTAAATAATGAAACAAAAAAATTTATTGGCAGGAGTTTGGGGTATAAATTAAATTTTGAATCTCTAGTAATTAGTATTAAATTAACTGTAATTTAATTACTTAAGTATTAATTTTAATTTTGTTTACATTATTACGAAACACTATCAGTGGGTGTAAGGTCTCGCTTGAGCACTAGTCCGATCCGCTAGAAGGGAATCGAAATGCTCATTCAGATTTGAACTCACGATGGAACCCTCGGGTTCAGATTGGTTGATTTTGAAAAGTGCATTAGGAGTCGCCACCTTACTTTATTTTTATTTGGGAAAATATAAGGGTAAAAATCCATTTAAATGACTCCAATTATATCCCAAAGGAAAAGATCACTAGCCCTCGATTACCAAAGAAGATTTGGGGACTAGATTTTCGGTTTATTTAATTAGTTTGGCAAGTTTAATGCTAAATGGCTTAAAATACATTTCATGAACAGTTACAAATGTATGAACAATTAAATATGTATGAACTATGATTAAAATAAAGTAATAACATAATTAAATAAAGAAAGCAATGAAAACACAAAACCTAAACTATGTGAAGAAGGTGAAAGAGGAGGAAAGTTTATTTTAATTGGATTTGATGCTTTAGACAAGCATGCTTACGTATCCCTTCGAATGGGAATCAAAATCCACATAGTTCGCCCTTCTTTCCAAGGGGGTTTGTTTAGTCTAAGCCTTTTATCATGTTTCAAATTGATTGATTAAAAGTTAGGTTAATTAATTAGTTAACCTAATTGATTTACCAAGTTGGATTAATTATTTCAAATTTTAATTAACTAACAACCTAGATAAACCAATTAAATTAACTAACTAAGAAAAATAAATAAAATAAATAAATAAACAAAATGAAAAGAGAAAGGAAAAGAAGCTTACCTTGCGCTTGAGCGACTTTGGGACGGCAAAGACTTGTCTCGGTCGACGGCGGACTTGCCTCGGATAGCTTGCCTCGAAGGCGAAAACCTTTGACTCGGCGGGTCGACTCGAAAAGTCGCAACCCAATCTCACTTTGCAAAGCAATGAGCAATAGCAAAACAAGAAATAAAAGAAACTGGGGAGGTCGTTCCTTTCATACCAAGCTTAGGGGGATGGTTCGCTTGATGCAAAGGCTAATTAAGCAAGCCAACAGATTTTTGAGCAAGCTCTGAGTCTGTAAATGAGCTGGGGGGTCTCATTTATATAGGGAGAAGGTTGGAGGCAAAAACCATGAAGTTTCGATGTGGGATTTGGCATTCTGACGCTCAAAATTGCATAGGAGTCTTCTGTAACTGCATAAGAGCCTTTCTGGACCGCAAAAACTGCCCCATGACACACAGAAGAAATTTTGAACCTCACAAAGGCTGTGAGGTCACCAATTGGTCTTCGACACCCGATTTCACCGATTTTCACCGTTTTGACTTATTTCAACTCTGTTTTACATTATTCCAGTTGCGTTGTGCTCGTTATTCAATCCCAGATAATCTAAGGATAATTTAGAGGCTTGAGGGATGGGTCTCGGGTCTTGAGGCTCAGATTCTCAATTTTTGAGATTTTGGCAATCTTTGGCGATTTTGACTTCCGGAGGTCTATTTACCGAGCCTAGGTGCCTCTAAAGTTCAAATGCATACTGGAGGGTGCAAAATTAAGGGTTCACAGCTGCTTCCTCATCAGAATTTTCTTATATATAAGGCAATTCTTATGATAGTATGATAGTGAACATGTGAAGAAGGAATGGAAAAAAGGAACCAAAGGGATGTCTAGGTCAGAATTTGGACATGTTTGGGTGGAGGATGATGAAGGAAATGGAAAAGAAACAATAGGGATATCTAGGTGATCGTTGTTAGACATTTATGGGTTGATGAAGTGATATTCCCGGTCTGTTTGGGTAAATCTAGAATGAAAATGATATTCCTGGTCTGCTTGGGTAAAAGATCCTAAAGCTATCTTAGGATGGGTCTGATTATAAAAGGGAAACCTAATTTAGATTTAAGGTATGAATCTTAAGACTATCCTAGGATAGGTCTGATTATAGAAAGGAAAACCTAATTCAGATATAAGGTATGGATCCTAATGCTATCTTAGGATATGTCTGATTTTAAAGTTGAAAACCTAATTCAAATTTTAGGTTTGGATCCTAAGGTTATCTTAGGATAGGCCTGATTATAGATTGATTGGTTTGGGTGAAGGACCCTATGACTTCTTGATTCAGGGATTCATATTGGATCTGTCTTGATTAATGGAATTCGGATTTATGATTCATCTTAATTAATGGAATTCGGATTTATGATCTTCTTGATTCGAGAGCTCTGATTAGCGACCTGTTTAGTGTGAAAATACATCTAAATATGCAAAATTATGAATTGGGTACCTTGAACCTGCGAAGGGTCAATTTGGTAGGAGAGTGTTGATCTTTTGGGAGAGAGGGTACCCCCATTTTGGAAGGATGATGAAAAGTGACTTGGTTATTTGGCTTTAGGAAAAAGTTAAGGCTAGGTCAGATTTTGGCCTTGGAGGATGAGGTCATTCTTGGAAGGATGATGAAAAGTGGCTTGATTATGTTTGGCCCTTGGAAGGCTGGAAAGTTATCTTGGAAGACTAGGTTAGGTTTAGCTTGAAAAGTTATCTTGAAAGGCTCGGTCAAGTTTTGGCCTTAGAGGAGGTCATACTTGGAAGGCTCAGTCAGATATGGCCTGGAAGGTTATTTTGGGAAGGTTAGGTCAGGTTTAGCCTCGAAGAAGTTCATGCTTGGAAAGGCTCAGTCAGGTTTAGTCTGGAATGAGGATTTAGCTTGGTTAGATTTGGACCTGGAGAAGATTTGGTGGGAGGGCTTGGTTAGATTTGGCCTTGGAGAAGATTAAGTAGGAGGGCTGGTCAGGTTTGGCCTTGGAAAAGATTAAGTAGGAGGGCTCGGTCAAGTTTAGCCTTAAAGAACATTATGTAGGAGGGCTCAGTCAGGTTTGGCCTTAGAGAACGTCAAGTAGGAAGGCTCGGTCAGGTTTAGCCTTTTTAAAGGTGAAGATTATAAGTTGGCTTTATGTGACCCATCTGTTAAGAGTCTGCCCTGGACATGGCTTTTGGAGGTGATTTAACTAGCTGGTTTACCCTTTGATTTTGCTTATCCAAATGACTTGGACTTTAGGGATGATATATTTTGCCAAAAGGGGGTTTGGATCTGGAGGGATGGTATGATTTTCCAAGAAGGCTCAGTTTTGGAAGGATGGCATGATTTAACTCTAACTTCTGCCCGAGCCGCCCTTTCGGGTTTTCAACTTAACGAGCTTGCTCTAATTTCTGCCTAAACCGCCCTTTCGGATTTTCAGCTTAGTGAGCTAATCAATGAATTTTGGCATTTTTTTAAAAAATTATTCCACCATGATTTGGATTGTTGCTTTCCTTCATCTTGGGGCTCTGACCTTTGTTTAGACCATTTCATTGAATTCTTGGTCTAAAGGGAAATCTTGTGAGGATATCAGGTCCTTTAGGGATTGTTGCCCCTTTATTGAGGTGCTATGCTTGATTACCCAAAAGTACAATGGGTAACTTCATTGGCTTGCCTTTAGCTTCGCTTGCTCTAACTGAAGAGACCACCACTTGGTGTTCTTTATTATCTCAATTATCCTTTGGTTAGGAGCTGGTGAAGCAGCTTGTTGATGTGGACACAAGAAACACCTCAAGTTTTGATTTTCCAATCATGGTGGTGAAATGGAAATGCTTGCCAAAATCCATTAATTTCTTTTTCTTTTTCTTTTTCTTTTTCTTTTTCTTTTTCTTTTTCTTTTTCTTTTTCTTTTTCTTTTTTCTTTTTTCTTTTTTCT
>CATKHJ010905146.1:0-14631 GCA_949750685.1 Vernicia montana
CGAAGTACTGTTTTATCGGTTTTGATTTTAAAAAGGAATTAATTTGGTGACTTGGTTGCTTAATTACCCAACTTTAATTAATTAAAAGGATTAATTAATTAAAGTGATTAATTAATCAAGTTGAGTGAAAACTAATTGAAAATTAATTAATTAATTAAAATTAATTTTTAATTAATTAATTAATTGAGAGTGGGTGGAAACTAATTGAAAAATTAGTTAATTAATTAAAATTAATTTTTAATTAATTAACTAATTGAGATTAAAACTAATTGAAAAATTAATTAATTAATTAAAATTGATTTTTAATTAATTAACTAATTGATAAGTGAGAAAACTAATTAGAGAGAATAAGAGGGGAAGCAAGTGGATAGCAATCACAAATGCTTGAGGTGTGTGTAAAATGAAGGAGAGGAGGGAGTATTTATAGGAAATGAAAGTGGAGTGAAAAGACC
Source organism: Vernicia montana (assembly GCA_949750685.1). NCBI lineage: Eukaryota > Viridiplantae > Streptophyta > Magnoliopsida > Malpighiales > Euphorbiaceae > Vernicia > Vernicia montana. The sequence continues at coordinate 453 of CATKHJ010905146.1, forward strand.
AAAAAAGGATTGAAAAGTGGGCTAAAAAAGGGGTAAAAATGGAATTTTCAAGGCAGGAAGGGGACCAGCCACCGGACAGCCCGACTGGCGGCAGCCGCTGAGAGGCTTGGTGGAGCCGTTGGGGAGGTCAGCGGCGCCGCCAGGGGCTCCGGCGGACGGTGCTAAGAATATGATTTGCAGGCTTTTCTCAGTTTTCGAGTCAGTTTTTGAAACTTCTGGTCAGTTTTCGGGGCATTATGAAGTGTAAAAAATTACTGGTTAGTATCAGTGGACTCGAAATTAATTATCGGACATTTCAGCAGTCAGTTTTGAGAAAAATCTGGTCAGTTTCAGGAAAGTGCTGTCTGGTACAAAAAGTCCGGTCAGGATCCGAAAAGTGTCAGTTTGGATAAAAAAATATTCCGGACAGCTTTGGAGAGTTTAGAAATAATTTTGGTGGTGCAAAATTGAGGGTTCACAATGCTCTTTAGAAAGATTGACCTTTGGTTGGTCATCGTTAAAATCGTGACCAGATATACTTGGATCGCCTACAATTGGATCATTTCTCTCAATTTTGAAAGTTGAAATGTTCTTAGAATCAATAGCTATAAACTCACCAAAATCAAAGTCTTTTTTTGAGACACTGCCACTAATAATGTCATTCCAAGACTTTACAGATTGTTGGATTGATGAATTTAACTCCTTGATACTCAACTCCAATGATGTGAGACTCTTTGTTTCTTTATAGAAACTTTGTTTGTTATTATCAGAAACCAAATTACTGACAACCAATGCAAGGGCCTACAATTCACTTAATCTTTTCATTTGTAGCATGTTACCTTTCATATAGGTAATTATCTCACCATGCAAGTCTTCATGCTTGTAGGCATTCACATTACAATCTTCCAATCCAAGAGGTATTGTTTTTCCTCTGTACTTTCAATCACTCTAAAGGGGGGAAAAAAAAAGATATAAACAAATATTAAGAGTATAAGTAATCAAATAATTAATTTTGAAAAATCACAAAAAGCAATATAATAAGTAGTCTAATAAACTATCTATACATTAAAGATATAAATATGACTTTTATAGCTCACCATAATCTTTTTGCACCTTTTATTTTCATTGATCAAGCCTACTAGTATTTCATGTGCTTGAGAATCTAGCAAATCAATATTCTGTAAATGTTGATAATTGATTGGCCCATCAGCAAGCACTATTCATAAATAATAGAACTGGTCCAAAGACAATCGAATGTTTAATAACTAGTAGGTTAATGGAAAATGTATGCTTAAATATTAGGCATGCAAAAAAAAATCACCTCAAGATAAACACTCACTTGAAGGAATAAAGCACAACTTGTAATACAAGTTTGTTTGCTTTATGTGTTCTTGAACCTTTTGTACCTTTTATTATCCTTTCCAAAAAATAACTTGTCCAATTATTTTTAGGAATATCTTCTACAATGAGTACTAGAAACATGAAACATGTATGTTTGCTTGATTTCATATGTCGTGGATGTGGCTAGCAGAGTTGCGGTAGCAAAAAGTACGAACCGTCTGATGAAATCATCACCAGCATCAACAGTTGCATTAAGTTGTCTCTCTAAAGTGTTTACCTTAATGACAACCCGATCAGATAATTGTGTGCAAAATTTGTTTTTCAATTCAAGTATTGCATTGAAATCCCCTTGTAAAACAATATCCTCTCCACCATTTGATACTCCCATAACGTTATGAAAATCATTTGCTGTGAGTAGATATTTCCTGCTCCTAATAGATAGAATATGCATACTTGTGTCAAAAGCATCCACCAGCTTCATCATCAGTGACTTAAACATCGAACAACCAGATAGTGTGACTAGTCCTCCAAATCTAATTGTTGAGATAGCTTGCTTCCTCCTATCATCAAAATTTTTTACCATTTTATTAAACCTATGTAAGGATATTCTGGTTTTCACAACAGAGGTCTTCAAGTGCTTTCGTCGTTGGAGTTCATTTGAAGTTCTGAAATATCATATAAAGGACTATTTTCATTTAGAGCCTATTGAACATATGGACTGCTTGGTTGGAGTGAATGTTGTGTTTGTTGCATTTGACCAAATGCCCTAAAGCTTTTCTCCAATCTCTCTGTAACAAATTGCCTTGTATTGGCATCTTCAAGCTGACTAAATTCCTGACGCATGAAGTAAATTTGGTTAACAATAGTATGAAGCATCATGTAAATTTAGAAACTGAATCTGTAATACCCTAGGTATACCCTAGATAAAGCCAAGGCTGGTTTGGCCTTGAGGCAGCTAAGGCGGCTTGCTTAAGCCCCCAAAAAAATAAAGGTCCCAAATTTTTTTTTTTTGGGTAAATAAAGGTTCAATTTTTTTTTCAGTAAATAGAGGTCACAAATTTTGGCCCAAAAAAGTAAAAGCCCCAATTTTGTTTTGGTAAATAGAACCCCAAATTTCGGCCCATAAAAAGTAAAGGCTGCAATTTTTTTTGGTAAATAAAAGCCCCAAATTTCAGCCCTAAAAAAGTAAAGTTCACAATTTTTTTTTTTCTTTTCCAAATGCATGCATTGTCTATAGAATATTATTAACCATATATGTAACGGTTGCATCCGTTGAAAGAAACTTTTCAAAATTAAAATTATTAAAATTTTATTTAAGATCAACTATATCGCAAGATAGATTGAATGGATTAGATATATTATCTATTGAAAGTAGTATGCTAGAGCATATTGAATATAAAACTTTAATAAGTAATTTTGTAGTTGAGAAAGTAAGAAGGATGAAATGAATTTTTCTAAATACATTGAAGATTTTTTTATATTATTATTTAGGCATCATTCAAAATCTTGTCTCAAACCCCCGATTCACTTGATCCAACCTTGGATAAAGCATGGATTATAAGTCTTAGACAATGGAATTTAACTTCCTGGTAATATAAGTGTGGTTTGAAGCCTAGTGAAATTCATGTAAGAAATTTTTTTTTTAAAGTGAATTAATGATATGAAATAGATGTTTATATACATGAATATTATAATATTGTAGATGAATAAATTATGATTAATTAATTAAAAATTGAATATTTGAAAATAAAAGTGTGAAATAATATAGTAAAATTATGAGAAGATATTGAAATTATCAATTTTGGATAATGAAAAATAATAAGGAAAAAAAACAAACAAAGTCACGAGTGGGCCCTATAAATTTAATAATGGTTGGATTTGTATGATAAAAATGGTGTATTAAAACTTTGATTTATGAGATTATTTTCTTACCATCATTTACAAAATAAATGTCTAAGATCACTAATTTTCTCTCAAGAGTGTGAACTCTCAATTTTGCACTCTCATGATGCGGTCACAACTTGACACATCCTAAGATTAGTGCACTATACAGACTGCCAAATTGACCAACTCTTCTCCAAATCTGAGAGTGCAAAATTGACACATCCCGCCCTACCATTTGCCTATAAATAGGCCTCCCTTCCTTCATTCCAAGGCACCTTAAAGCATTTGTTGATCAGGCTATCTACTTGCTCTCTCTCTCTCTCTCTAATTAATCTCCTATACTCTTTTTGAGTAGTCCCAATTCTTAGTTAATCTCTCTTTGATTTTAACTAAAAATTAAGTAATTAATTAGTTAATTAACTCCAGGTATAAATTAATTAAATTAGCAATTAAAAGTTTCATTTCTTTTTAATTAGAAACTAATTAGGATTATTCCTCCTTTGATTAATTCTAAATTAATTAATTAAATCTACTCTCATTGAGTAAGATCCTCAAATTTTGAGATCAATTAGATGAAACTTCGATTCAAAAAAACATTATGCTCCTCTCAAATGCCCAAAGAGAAGGTATAGCATCTTCTCTCACCAACTCCAAAATCCCCCTAAATCAAATCAATCCAGTTAATTTGATCAATCCTTGAATCATTCCACTACATCGTGAAACGAACTACATGAATTTTGATCCCTATTCAATGGGGTACATAGGCACATTTGAAATTTAACTCTAAGTCTCAAATCCAAACCTCCAATCAATCCCCTCCCTCTTTATTTTTGTAATGTGTTTAATTCTATAGTAAGAGAATTTGTGGTATTCCAAGAACCCATAAAGGCTAGAGAAGATACCTCATCATTAATAATGTAATTAGTTAATCGTTTTGGAGTTAAGGAGTGACTTGTGATTCTCTTAGAATCCATAAAGATTTGAGTGAACACTCTCTTTAACTTGTGGATATTTAAATTACTTGCTCTTTATCTTCCATGCATTCATGATTATGCAATGATCATATATTTTAACTCTCATTTATACTCGTCATTCATGAAATCAATTTTTAAGTCAAATTAAACTTAGGAGCCAAATTTAGATGTTTTGAAACAAAAAACCTAGTCCCCGAGCTCAACCTGGTTCGAAGACTAGTGATTTTATCATTGAGTAAATTAATTAAAAATTAATGAATTGGAGTCAATCTTGAGTTTTTCCTTAATTTTTCTATTTAAATAAATTAGGGTGGTGACTCCTAAATCATTTTTTAAAAAATCAAATCAATTTGCAAAATAAAGCGATAGCCACTTCAATCGTGAGATTGGACCCAAAGGAGCATTCCAATTCCTAGTGGATCGAACTGATGCTCGGGCGAGACCTCATAGTTGGCGACTCCACTTAGGATTGGTTGTCACCCTTTTTAATAAAATAAAAGCATATAAGAGGATTACTATTTGGTTAGAATTTTCTTTAAAATAATCTCTATTTTGGCTCACCTAAGTTTAATTTAACTTTCATGCATCACTTTGCATAATAAAGGTCCTTACCTAACCCTAGTTACTTAGGAAAACTTTTGGATGACGAGTAACATTGGCTCGACAACTCTCTTTGAGTATGTTGGGAGATAGCGAAAGCATTCTACCTCATGACGAATCCCCAATCATTTTGGTGGTATAACGAGCAATCCATACCGTTCGACCCACGCGAGGCTCTTTGACTCACATGTGGTTACGTATATCGATGCTCTAATGGGACGAGGACTCTTAAATTGAGCCACCCTCACCCTCGTGCATGTAGTTGCCTTAGCCCTTGACCCTAGGTTCCATAATATAGACCTTGTACATGTATTCATGAAACCTTTTTGGCATGCATCACGACATGACCATGCATTCAAACCTTGAGTCTAGGTTATACCTTGAACCAAGTCAAGAATCAAAATTCATCCAAACCACCATCACCTTAAGCCCAAAACCTTTGGTACGTCATCTCTTTTAAGATTAAGACATTTAGCACACCATTATCTTAAGCCCAAAACGCTTGGCGCCTTACCTATTTTAAGCCCAAGACAAATTAGCAACCTTAAGCCTAAAACCTTTGGCACCTTATCTCTCTTAAGTCCAAGACATTTGGCCCACCACCATCTTAGGCCCAAAATCTTTTGGCCTAAGACCCTAAAATCCAAACACCTTAAGCCTAAAACACCCTAGGAAGTCATTTTTTCTTCAAAATTTGCATACTAACCCATATTTTTATCACCTTTTCATGTCTTTTTCATACACTTACTCTTCTTTTTTTTTTTTTATCTTGAAGGTACCGATGGCCAATCTAATCAATATGGATACCATGAATACCCTTCTCACCGGCCTCCTTGAAAAGCAAGTGGAGAATTTTCAAGCCATTCTCAACTCTGCCCTCAGTGCTCAACAAGCTAATTTCAACAAAACTTTAGCTGCCCAACAAACCAATTTCAACCAAGCCCTGACCACTCAATAAGTCAACTTCAACAATGTATTGGCCCATCTTGCCAAAGCCCTGAGCTCCCAAAGGCAGTCTATAAACCAAATGAAGTCAAACCTAATGGATTCAAACCCCTTGATCATACCTCGTGCTTCCCATATTAATATGACCAACATCACATCTCCCCATTTTGCTAACCAAACCAAGTCAACTCCAATTAATTTAAGTTCCACCGCACCTCATCTTGATTATACCAACACAATAGCTCCTCCTATGGTCAATCGACTTGACATCTCCCTTTTTCTGACTAACACCACATTTGGTCTCAGTGCTGCAACCATATCAACTTCTATCATTGGCCTTACCCATGATAGAAAAGTGTCCGAAAATGCAACACAGCTAATCCCAAGCACTCATGCCAACCCAATCCCTATTATTGATATGACTAATAATGGAAGAGTCCCTAAAAATTTCATGCTGCCAAACACCAAGGTTGACCTTCCCCCTACCTTGAATATTTTTTGAGGAATAGGAATCTCTATCCATTCAAATATCAAAAGGTTCATCGAATTACCTTTGAAGCGCAACACCACTGTACTCTATCAAGCTCACACAATTGGAAAAAGATGTAAGAATAATAACTCTTGTACTTTCACTTCTATTATCTCCTTCAAATAGAAAGGTAGAGAGGTAGCTACCATTACCAACCAACAACCCCGTAAATCAGAGAGAAGGAAGTTCACTGATTTGGGTATTCCCTTAAATGCAATTTACAAGATGGCCCTTGAAGCCGACTTGGTTAGGCCTCTGGAGCCGAAAGCACCCTCTAGACATCCATCCAAAAACTACAAACCTAATGAGTACTGTGAGTACCACCAAGGAGCTGGGCATGAAACTAACTTGTGTAAGAGCCTAAGACATCGAATCCAAGATCTCATTGATGATGGAGCTATCCTCCCTCTGGAACCAGTACCCAATGTGCCCATCGACCTTAGGGACATTATCAACTCCCTCAATATCGAAAGTTAATGATGCGATACAAGACATCCATAGTTTCATGTTCACAGTTCTAGAGCACTACTTATTATTTTTAGGTATAATTTACTCTACAGAACTCGGATTGAGGCAATTCAAAATGAGTTGGAAAGCTAACATCTAGGGTTACAAATTTTATGTTTCGAACTTAACTTTCCTTGTGTGAGCGTGGGTTATGTTTCTTATTGTTATTGGGTTTCAAGTTTAATATACTAGGGGTTCACATCAGTTAAACGGGAACACACCTTGCCAAATTCATCTAATCTACCCAGTGACTAGCACTTTGGGGAGAGCATTGGCCTAACTGATGTGCCCTTGTTCGAGTCCTACAATCAAGTTGAGTCCAGTCAATCCTGAGTCTGAATCAGAGTTTGTCGAGTCTTGTGTTTCTTTTCCTTTTTTTTGAGTATGTAATTGTCCAAAGTAAGAGTCAGAGTTTGTCGAGTCGTGTTTCTCTCCTTTTGAATCTATAATCGACTAGAGTTAGAATCTTCTAAGTCTTGCTTGTCTTTTGAGCCTGCAATTGACCTTCATAGTTTGTCTTTAAATTTCGGTACTACTCATAATGAAAAGCTTGAATTTTTCATCTTTTATCTCATGTGTCTTCTTTTTGAATCCAACTTGAATGATGCACCCAATAATAATAATCAGAAAAAAAAAATTGATCAGTACATTTTGGCAACAAAAGATATGCATTACACCATTACATTATGACAAGTTGAATTTTGGTCAGAGATTGAAGACTGAACAATTCTCAGAACTCAGCTACCAAATTATTGGATAGTTGTTCCCAAGTCACATCAAGGCAATCCTTCCTTAAGCTTTACCAAATTGAGCCCTGCCAACTGTTGGCTAACAAGAATAGTTGTAAAGTAGGTAAAACGACCAACAAGATTGTCGTGCCTATTTTTTTTCGCAAATATTAGACTTTTATCCATACTCCAACAAAGACAATCCTGCTAAATGAGTTGGAAATCCAATCCGCTAGAATTATGCATAAGAAGCAATTGAGTGAAATGAAATGGGTAAAAAGGGTGTCATGCTCAAGTTTGTTGCTACCCTACATGTATACAAGAGATCATGCTTGGCGAAGGTGCCACCCTAATTTTTGAAATCTAGACAAGAACTGTAATACCCTAGGTATTTCCCTAATCTAAGTATGAATTATAAGTCTTGTATGATAGAATTTAATAGTTTAATTATACAAGTCTAGCTCAAACAATAATGGAGTTAATTAGGGAAAATTACCTTGATATTATGTGAATTAAGTGTTTATATATATATATATATATATATATATATATATATATATATATATATATATATATGAGTATTGTGATATTTGTGATCAATAAATTGGTGATGATAGTTGGAGTACAAATACTCCATTTTATGTAATAAATTCCCTTATCATCTTTTACCAAAAGAAAAATATCTTAAGTTAATTAAATTGTTAAAAAAAATTCTAAATAGCCTAAATTTTTCCTAGCCACACATTTCTCTAAAGGTTATATAAATATGTATGATCGTAATCATAAAACTTGTCTTCATTTCTTATTTTTTCTTCTTTCATCCGTGTTTCTTACAAAGGAAAGAACAAAATTCCTTTTCTATGCTACCTACTAAGTCGGTAGCTCAATTAGCAAGAGAAGTGGTAATTTTCTTCGTTAAATTTCTTCAATTAGTTGTCCCAAGTAAAACTAGCTTAGATTATTTGATTATATGTCTTAAATTTTCTTTTTCTCCCTCCTTGAATATTAGGTAATAGTAAGACCTTTAGGGAATTGAATTAATTTAATTCCTTAATTTTGATTAGTGTGTAATGAAGATAATTGAAGGAATTAAGGATTAAATTGGATTAGAAAACCTTTGATAAACTTGAAATTATCACAACCCATAAATCTGAGTTATAGGGTCTCAAGAGAGACAGAAACTTGTGTCTATTAATTCGTAGTTTTCAAGAAGGAATTAGAAAAAGTTCAAAACATAAAATTTGTAGGTTTATATCTTATATATCTGTCAGACAAATTTTAGATCATTTGGAATTTATTTGATAGGGAAAACAAATATGGAACCACAGACTACCAGATTATATCTTGTGTAAGACAAAATTGTATTAAGCCACTATAATTGATTTAATTAAGTAGGAAAATGACCTTTGTTTTTCACTAAATTTGTTATGTAGATCCATATATATGTTATTTAGGTATCCTAAAAATTTCAGGGTAAAAGGATAACATTTGTTATGGTAAATAATTGGCTTAGTATAGACTGCTTTGGCTGTCGAGTAGGATAATAGTTCCAGATTTACCCTCTTATTTGAAGACTTTAGAGACTGAATTATAGGAAACACAAAACATAAGAAATGTTAATTTATGTTTTTTTTTTTAATGTCCAGTCGAAGTAATTTTATATTGGATGTGTATATTATAAAGTACAAGCATAATTATAAGGAATGGTCAGTTTGCCCCTGTAACAAGAGCAGAGCCGACTTTGAAAATTTTCTAAGAATTATGTAGAGCACATTTTGATCTAAATTTTGGATATGTTATACCCTTATATATCTATTTTAATAAAAAAAAAAATAATCTTGTCATTTGGATTAGTATAACATGCTTTATGGCAGAAACAGTCTTGTTAGGTCAGGATAGACTACAAGAATGTATGCATGAACTTATGAAGTTTTAATTTACAATTAGTGATTGAATGAATTTTTGTGAGGCCTCGCCCGAACGCCCCTCCTCTCGCTCGGGAAATGCCTTAAGGAAAGGCGAGAGCGATTTTTAAGGGAGGTTAAGGAACGGGTTTCAGTGCTCACGATTGGAAGCGGCTATCGCCTCGGAAAATTGATTTTTAATTTTTGAAAAGAATTTGGGAGTCGCCACCCTAATTTATTTAAATGGAAAGATTAAGGAAAAACCTAATTTGACTCAAATTTATTAATCTTTGATTAATTTACCCAAGGATAAAGTCACTAGTCCTCGAATCAAGTTTGGGCTCGGGGATTAGGTTTTTGGTTTTGAATAATCTCGATTTGGCATTTAAATTTGATTTGACTTTTGAAAAATGATTTCATGGATGATGGATATTGATGACAATTCATAATGCATGAATATGGCATACTTATGAGACAAATGGAAAAATAAAGAGCAAGTATTTAAAGAGTGAGTATTTAAACATCCACAAGTAAATGAGAGTATTTTCTCTAACCCTTATGGGTATTAGGGAAATCACAAAATCGCTCCTTTACTCCAAAAATGATTAACTGAATAATTACAATTTACATGGAAAAGCATAAATTTACATGAAAATGAATGGGGGAGGGGATTGGTTGGGATTTGGATTTAAAACTTGGATTTAGATTCCAAGTTTGCCTACGTACCCCATTGAATGGGGATCAAAACCCACGTAGTTCATTCCACTATGAGGTGGAAGGGGGTTTAAAAATTAGTCAGATTTGATTGGTTTGGTTTGATTGAGGGTAAGAGATTATACCTTCTTTTTGGTTGGTGGAGGGTGAGTGATTTTACTAGAGCGGAGTTCCGTTTTGGAAAATGAGATGATTTTGAAAAAAGAGATTTGATTACTCAAACTTTAATTAATTAAAAAGATTAATTAACCACTTGAGTGAAAATTTAATTTAAAAAAAACGGATTACTTAATTAATTAAAATTGATTTTTAATTAATTAATTAATTGAGAGTGGGTGGGAGTTTTTTTAAAAAAGGATTAATTAGTTAATTAAAATTAATTTTTAATTAACTAACTAATTAATTAGAGAGAGAGTAAAAATTAATTAGAGAGAGAGAGAGGAAGCGATTGGAAAAATTAACAAAAGCTTGAGGTGTAGGTTGAAGTGAAATGGAGTGGGGTATTTATGGGGAAAATGGGGGGGGGTGGAAAAAGACCAAAAAAGGTCCAAAAAGCAGAAAAAGGTAGGGGCAATCTCAGAATTACACAAAAAGGAACGGAGCCGCAAAAAAGGGATGCAGACGCACGTGCGACGCCTGCGGATCCGCACGATCAGACTGCGGCGTCCGCCGGAGCATCTGGCGGATCCTTTAGACGCTTCGGCGGATCCGTAGGTGGTTCGCGCGAACGTGTCAGTATGGTCAGCCCGTACTGACACATCTACCATTGACGCGCATCAGGCACGTCAGTGGCGGAGCCGCAGGGGGTACCTGCAGCATCCTCATGGCTCTGTACGGCGTCGCATGCCTCCACGCGGAGCCGCGCAGACGCATGGCAGATCCGCGTGGATGACACATGGACGTTCGCGTGCGCCTCGAGCTCCAGGCTTCGGTTCAGTTTTCGAGGCTTTTCGGGTCAGTTTTCGAAGGTTCTTGGTCAGTTTCTGGGGTATTCTGAAGTCTGAAAAATTACTGGTTAGTGACATTGGATCCGAAATTAATTATCGGAAATTTTGGCAGTCAGTTTAGAGGGAAATTGGGTCATTTTCTGGAAAAAGTTGTCTAGTACAAGAGGTCTAGTCAAGGTTGGAAAAAATATCGGGTTGGATAGAAAAAATATTATGGTCCGCTCTGGTAGGCTTAGAAGTATTTTTGGGACAGTTTGGCAGTCTGCTTTGAGAAAATTCAGTCAGTCTCGGGAAAATACTATTTGGTACAGGTGGTCCGGTCAGGATCAAAAAAGTGTCAGTCTCCTGGTAGTGGGACCGCCGTACCAGCTCTGCGTATCGTATGAAATTTAGCAGGTGTCAAGTTGCAGCATCTTAAGGGTGTAAAATTGAGGGTTCACAGCTGCCCCCTCATCAGAATTGGCTTGTTTGTAAGGTGATTCTGATGATAGTGAACTCAAGAGAAGGGATGGAATAAGGAACCAAAGTGATGTCTAGATCAGTGCTTGGACATGTTCAGGTGAGAGAGATGGTTGAAAAGGACAATGGCAAAAAGAACCACAGGGATGTCTAGGTTACTGCTTAGACATGTATGGGTGAGACATGGTTGAAAAGGGAGATGGCAAAAGGAACCACATTAATGTTTAAGCAATTGTTCCTAAACATTTATGGGTGAAGGATGGCTACTCTGCTTGGAAGTATAGTTGTGAAATGGTGTCGTGGTCAGCTTCGTGGAGGTACTGGTCAATTCTGAAAAGATGGCGGTCAGCTTTAAGGAGGTACTGGTCAATTCTGAAAAGATGGCGATCAGCTTCGAAGGGGGTACTGGTCAATTCTGGAAAGATGTCGGTTAGTTTTGAGAGGGTTTTGATCAAATCTGGAAAGATGGAGGTCAGCTCTGAGAAGGTACTGGTCAATTCTGGAAAGGTGCCGGTCATCTTCGAGAAGGTACTGGTCAATTATGGAAAGGTGCCAGTTAGTTTTGAGGAGGTACTAGTCAATTCTGAAAAGATGTCGGTCAGCTTCGAGGAGGTACTGGTCAATTCTGAAAAGATGTCGGTCGGCTTCGAAGAGGTACTGGTCAATTCTGAAAAGATGTCGGTCAGCTTCGATGAGGTATTGGTCAATTTTGAAAAGGTGTCGGTCTGCTTCGAGGAGGTACTGGTCAATTCTGAAAAGGTGTCGATCTGCTTCGAAGAGGTACTGGTCAATTCTGAAAAGGTGTCGGTCGGCTTTGAAAAGGTACTGGTCAATTCTAAAAAGGTGTCGGTCATCTTCGAAGAGGTACTGGTCAATTCTGAAAGGATGTCGGTCAGCTTCGAGGAGGTACTGGTCAATTCTGGAGTTGTTGGTCAGCTTCGATGAGGTACTGGTCAATTCTGGAAAGGTGTCGGTCAGCTTCAAAGAGGTACTGGTCAATTCTGGAAGGATGTCGGTCAACTTCAAGGAGGTACTGGTCATTTAGCTTGGCTTATGCATAATGGTGTATGACTGCAAATGATTGCATATGCATAGATGATACTTGTTTATGTATGCATGTTTCGGGATTCATGGACCTTTTGTTTGACTTCAATACTTTGAATGATCTGTGATGATGCATCTAACATATGAATGTATGGATGCAAGAGGGTAGATTCACGAGTTTGCTCTGTATATGATATGAATGCAGTTTGCATGCAATGTCAACTCCTAAATGTGATCTTGGCACAAAGTGACTTAAAGGTTGCGAAATGATTCTTTGGTGGGTTTCTAAGGCTATCTTAGGAAGGTCTGACAAATTTGTGATATTTTTGAGTGATAACCATGACAGGCAATCTAGACCTCAAGTAGAAAGGTGTTTATGCAGACTTAATACCTTGAACCAATGATCGGTTGTCTGAAAGGTGATTTCAGGAAGATGGGGAAAAGGAACCATCTTGATGTCTAGGTGAGTGTTTAGACATTTCTGGGTGACGAGTGTGAGTGATAACGAGGTCATAAAGGAACCACAGGGATGTCTAGGTTGGTGTTTAGACATTTGTGGGTGGATTGATTGGACTTTTTGGTAGGCAAAGAGATTGTCCTATTTGGTAGGATTGGTTGGCCCTTTTTGGTAGGCGAAGAAATTGTCCTTTTTGGTAGGCGACGAGATTGTCCTTTCTAGTAGGATTGGTTGGCCTTTTTGGTAGGCGAGGAAATTGTCCTTTTTGGTAGGATTGGTAAAAGAGATGGAAGAGATGCTCCTAGTATCTTCATGAGATCTCGAATGATTGGTATAAGAGAGAGTCTCGACCTATAGTGAGTCGGCTCGAAAGGTGAGATTTATTCAATCGAGTGGAGGACTATTTTGACTTGGCTGATTCGGGTGAAGGATCATTTGGCTTGGCTGATCGGGTGGAGAATCCTCTGGCTTGGCTGATCGGGTTTAGGATCCTTTGGCTTAGCTGATCGAGTGAAGGATACTTTGGCTTGGCTGATCGGGTGGAGGATACTTTGGCTTGGCTGATCGGGTGGAGGATCCTTTGGATTGGCTGATCGGGTGGAGGATCCTTTGGCTTGGCTGATCGGTGGAGGATCCTTTGGCTTGGCTGATCGGGTGGAGGATCCTTTGGCTGAGAGATTTGGTTGATTCTGATTTGAGAGGATTGACCTATCTGTTAGGCAACCTAAGTCTTGGGCTTAGGAGATTAGACTCTCTTTGAACAGTGAGAGGGATATGCTTTGATTTTGGTCTACGGTGGGACCTTTCGGGTGGCTTGGCTTCATCAAGGAGTTGGGCTTTTGGAAATGAGAGATAGGCCTTCCACAAATGGCTTGGGTGATGTGGATTCTGCGAGAGGTTTGGTCGATTCTGGTTCTGCCAGGTAGCTCGAACTTTGTGGTTTTTGTTAGAATGATTTCTGGAAAGGAAAGAATGCATTATCTAGGCTATGAAGGCTCTTAGGGATGGTGCCTTTAGGATTCAGTGGGATTGGCATAAAGGTCGGGTTGGACCTTTAAGGAATAAAGGGGAGCCAAATGGTTTTGGGTCTTTTGGTGACTTGAGCACTTTGATAGGAAAACATGACTTAGAGATCATGCCCCCCTGATAAGGGATGACTGACTAACT
>CATKHJ010905532.1:0-14876 GCA_949750685.1 Vernicia montana
TTGAAAAATTAATTAATTAATTAAAATTAATTTTTAATTAATTAACTAATTGGGAGTGGGTGGAAACTAATTGAAAAATTAATTAATTAAAATTGATTTTTAATTAATTAACTAATTAAGATTACTCAAAATGAGTAAGAAAACTAATTAGAGAGAGAGAGAGAAGAAAGCAATTGGATAGCAATCAACAAGAGCTCAAAGGTGTGTGAATTGAAGTGGTGAGGGAGTGGGGTATTTATAGAAAAATGGGGTGGAGTGAAAAGACCAAAAGGGGGTCAAAAAGTAAGCTGGGACAGGGGTAAAATCGAAAATTGGCGAAAAGGGACGCGTCTGAGAGACGCGCTGGCGGAATCCACCAGACGTGCTGGCGGATGCGCCAGGCCCTCCGGCGGACGTGTTAGTATGAGACTGACACGTCAGCCCCGTACTGACGTGTTTGACACGCGTCAGTACGGCGCGTGTCAGGCGCGTCAATGGCGAATGCTCTAGAAGACGCGCGGCGGCTGCCAGCCTTTTGGCGCGTTTACCGAAGCATTTGGCGGCTTCCGCGAGACTTCCTCGCGGACATATGTAGGCAGCCTGTGGACTCACCGACGCAATTCGCAGATGTCGGGCCTTTCGTCCTCCAGTTCAGTTTTCTTGGTTTTTGGGGCTTTTTTCTGGGTCAGTTTTCAGGGATTCCGGGTCAGTTTCTAGGGTATTCTGAGGTTCAAAAAATTACTGGTCAGTGGCAGTAGATCCAAAATTAATTATCAGACATTTTGACAGTCAGTTTTGGAAAAGTACCGTCTGGTAAGTCCAATCAGGGTTAGAAAAGTGACAGTCTCCTTGTAATATTATGTATGAAAATCTATTTTTTCGAGGGGGCACTGCCCCCTTGACCCCTGCCTGGTAACTGGCTAGCGGGACCGCCGTATCGACTCTGCGTATCGCATGAAATTTAACAGGTGTCAAGTTGCAGCAGCATTTTAAGGGTGTAAAATTGAGGGTTCACAACCTAACTTTACATGAACTTCTTCAATTTTTACTTCAAGAACTAGTATTTCAATGAGAAAAACAACATGAGGATGGTGTGATCTTACCAAATCACAAAGGCTCTGAATTGTCCAAGGATTCTCCAAACCTTGGCAGTTCCAAGTTAAACAAATCATGGCTGCAAGCGAGCTTGCTCCATAGGCTTCGCCGATAAATCAATAAGGGAAGAGGAGACTTGATCCTTAGCTAAGGAAAAATAGACCTCATGATACACTACAAGCATATTGGAATTTCCATTTTGGGCTTCATGCGAATTATCCATCAACATCATATCCTCAACCAGCACCTCTGACGGCCCATGACCCCTCTTTTTTCTATCTTCTGTTAAAACCAACTCATTCTTTTCAAGGGCTAAAGTGGGCTCAATAAGCAGACCTTTTTCAACATTCAGATTTACACGGCCCAAACCATTTGTTTGACTACCAGAGACTTAATTAATTATACCAACTAAAGATTCCTTGACAGTGTGAGGCCTCGCTTGAGTTTGCCTTAAGGAAAGACGAGCGATTTTTAAGGAGTTTCAAGTACGAGTTTCGGTGCTTACGATTGGAATGACTATCGTTCGAAAAATTGATTTGATTTTTGAAAAGGATTCTAGAGTCGCCATCCTAATTTATTTTAAATGGAAAAATTAAGGAAAAACCCAAATTGACTCCAATTCATTAATCTTTGATTAATTTACCCAAGGATAGAATCACTAGCCTTCGAACTAGGTTGAGCTCGAGGACTAGGTTTTTGGTTCTAAAATAATCTCAATTTGGCTCTTAAGTTTAATTTTGACTTGAAAATTGATTTCATGGATGACGAGTATTAATGACGATTAAAATACATGAACATGGCATAATTATGAGTGCATGGAGAAAGTAAAGAGCAAGTAGTTGAAAAACATCCACAAGCTAAGGAGAGTGTTCTCTTTAGTCCTTATGAATTCTAGGAGAATCACAAAATCGCTCCTTAACTCCAAAATAATTAACTAATTGTATTAATTAAAGTTTACAAGAGAGTAGAAAATAAAAGGAGAAAGGTATTAATTGGGATTTGGATTTGAGACTTGGATTTGAATTCCAAGCGTGCCTACGTACCCCATTAAATGGGAATCAAAACCCACGTAGTTCATTCCACGGTGAGGTGGAAGGGTTCTAGGATTGATCAGTTTGATTGGGTTGATTTGATTTGGGATTTGAGTGAGGGTAAGGGATTATACCTTCTTTTTTAGAATTTGTGATGGGTGAATAGTTTTACCGGATCGGAGTTCCGTTTTGGAAAGCGAGGATTTGATGGTGGATTGGATTAAATTAACTTTAAGGGAGATTAATTTAAAAAGATTGATTACTTAATTACCCAATTCTTAATTAATTAAAATGATTAATTAATTAAAGTGATTAATTAAAATCATTAATTAATCAAATTGAGTGGAGACTAAATTAAAATTAATTAATTAAAATCAAAGAGAGTTTAATTAATTAGAGAGAAAGAGAGAGTACTAGAAAATTCAATACTAACTCTTGGTATGAGGAATGAAGAGGACGAGTGGCCTATTTATAGACAAAGTGGGGTGGAGTGAAAAGACCAAAAAGGGCTGAAAAGTAGGTTGAAAAGGAGGGCAAAATTGAAATTTAGCGGTTGTACTCCAAAAGTTTTGGCGAATCCCCCAGAAATTCTGGCAGATACGTCGGTCTGAATGTGGATCCTGCCACGCCAGACTGACGTGCTGACACACATCAGTACGACCAGTGTCGGACGCGCCAAAGGTTTTGCGGTGGCCGCGAGTGTTTTGGAGCATCTGCGGTAGCCGTCAAACGATGCTGTGGATCTGCGCAGACGACCTACGGATCCGCAGGCTGTCCTAATGGCCAGCCACATTGCGGCTGGTTGTGAACACTTAATTTTTCACCACCAAAATTAATAATAAAAATAATAATAAGATAGGTATATTAAAAAAAAAAAATTGTTGGCCTGCGGCAGCAGGCGTGTTTTCCAATTTTTTTTTCAGAAATTTTCTTCTTTTTTGCCTTTATCCCACATCAAAACTTCATGAGACTTCCCCCTAGCTTTCACCCTATATATAGGGGTCCTCCCACTCATTATTCTTCACCTCCTAACCTCTTGGCTTGCTTGATTAGCCTTTGTATCAAGCGAACCATCTCGATAAGCTTGGTCTACCAAGGAACAAGCTCTCTAGTTTTAAATTTTCTTTTATTTTTCTTTGCTACTGCTCCCTGCTTTGCAAAGAAAATTGGGTTGCGACTTCCCGAGCAGACCCGTCGAGTCAAAATTTCCCTGCCGTCCGAGGCAAGCTGTCCGAGGCAAGCCCGCCACAAAGTCTCCGCCATCCCAAAGTCGCTCAAGCGCAAGGTAAGCATCTTTTCCTTTTCATTATTTATTTATTTTTCCCTCCTTGGGATTCACTTTTAATTAGTTAATTAAATTGGTTCATCTAGGTTGTTAGTTTATTAAAGTTTGAAATAATTACTTCAACTTGGTAGATAAATTAGGTTTATTAATTAATCCAACCCTCCCTAAATCAATCAATCAAAATATGATAAAGTGATTTGACTAAACAAACCCCTTCACAAAAAGGGAGAACCGCGTGGGTTTTGATTCCCATTCAAAGGGATACACAGGTATGCTTGGTCCAAGCATCGAATCCAATTAAAATTAACCAACTTCTCCCTTCATCACCTTCTTCACTTCACTTTAATTTCTTTTGTTACATTGATTAGGATCAGTTTGGGGAATGGGTGACTTTTCTAGTACCCATAAGGTCTAGATGAGGTATCTCCTAATTTAGATTTTTGTTGTCACATTAACTTATTTTTCTCTTTCTTTTATTTCATCCTTATTTCATTTGTTTATATAATCATGCATTTGTTATATTGTACATAATTCATACAATTATTTTTAAGTCATAACTTTATTAAACGACATACTAATTAAAATAAACTGAAAATCTAGTCTCTGAATCCTCTTTGGTTTTGAGGCTAGTAATTTTTTTCCTTTGGGATATCAATTAGAGTCATTAATGGGTATTTACCTTATATTTTCCCAAATAAAAATAAAGTAAAGTGGTGACTCTAAATCAATTTTCAAAATCAACCAATCTAAACTCAAGGGTTTCATCGCGAGTTCTTTGCTAAATGAGCATTTTGATTCCCTCCTAGCGGATCGGACCGGTGCTCGGACGAGGCCTCACAGTTGGCAACTCCACTGGGGACCACCTTATTTTTAATAAAAGAAAATAAAGAGGACTAATAAATGGTTAAAAAATTTTGGCCTTTAACATAGTTGTGACTTTCATGCATCATTTGCATAGGCTCTTTGCCTCCAAACCTAGTTCTAGGAAGACAATGGATAGTAAGTAGCATCGAGTGGGTAACCCTCTTTGGGTCTATTCACCGATAGTGAAATCATCCACCCCGCGACGAATCCTTTGATCCTTTCAAATGTGTAACGAGCAAACACGTATTGTTGGACCCACGCGAGGCTCTTTGACTCACACGTGGTTTGGTATATCGCTGCTCTAGTGACAGTAACCAATTCCAACCACCCTTACCTTTTCATGTAATGAACCTAGAACCTAACCTTAGGTTGTATGTACCATAATCAAAGCCTTGCACAATTGTATTTTCATGAAATATTTTTCCCATGCATATCATGCATCCATAATGTACAAAAAAAAAAAAAATGCATTCATTTCAAGTGGAGAATTGAACCGTATAAGGGTCAAACATTCTCACCTTAATCCAATCACCTTTGCCCTACAAACCTTAAACACCATTGCCCCTTAGTCAACCCAAAACTCTGGTGCCCTTAATCCTCCCCCTTAACCTTCATCACCTTGACCCTACCCCTTATCTAAGATCACCTTACCTAATACCTTCAGCCCAACACACTATCCTTAAGCCCATTACCCCTAAGCCCAAGACCTTGGCTTGTTCTACCTTAGGGAATTTTCAAAGCCCAATGACGGTTGGCCAATAACATAATAGGGAATATTTTTCCCTCATAGTCTATATACCTCTACTCTCATCACCTTTTCATATCTTTATTCTCCACTTATTAGGTTTCTTTTGGTTTTTCTTCAAGGTACCAATGACTAACTCGATTGACATGGCTGCACTAACTACACTTGTCACCAGCCTTTTTAAAAAGAAAGAGAAAAGTCTCTAAGCTATTCTTACCTCCGCTCTTAATGTACAACAAGTCCAAATTGAGGAACAACGAAAATCTATCATTGAGGAAGTTCGAACTATGATTAGCCAAACCATCCTTAACCAGGCTAGTCCAAATCTAAACCGAGCTAATCCCAATCTAGTTCAAGCCCTTGCCAACACTACCTCTATTCCAAACATCACTACCCAATCTACTAATTCCTCTCATATGAATCCTTGTCAA
Source organism: Vernicia montana (assembly GCA_949750685.1). Classification (NCBI taxonomy): domain Eukaryota; kingdom Viridiplantae; phylum Streptophyta; class Magnoliopsida; order Malpighiales; family Euphorbiaceae; genus Vernicia; species Vernicia montana. Next base: position 5,431 of record CATKHJ010905532.1, read on the forward strand.
AGGAAGGAAGCTTTCTCTCACCCCGACCTAAAAGCATTCATGAAAAAACTTGAAGCTATAGAGAGAACCATCAAAACCCTAAAGCACTATAGTGACTTGATTGATATGGATAACTTGACCTCATTCCCTGATACCAAGCTTCCTCTAGAATTCAAAATGCCTGAACTGGAAAGTTTTGATGGAACCTCTTGCCCCAAGACCCATTTGAAGATATATGTAGGGATAATAAAACCTTTAGGACTTAGCAATGAGCTCCTTGTTCAGTTGTTCTAGCAATCCCTAATCGGTGCTGCCAAAAGATGGTTTTTTTCACTAGACAAGAGCCAGAAAAGGACATGGGATGATATTTGTCATGCCTTTGTCAAGCAATACCATTACAATAGTGAAATGGATGCCACTAGGCGTGACTTGGAAACCACTAAGCAACTTCCAAGTGAGTCATTCTCCATGTTCCTTACAAGGTAGAGGGCTAAAGCTGCTCAAATGGTAAACTAACCAAACGAACAAGAACAGGTGGACATCCTTATCAAGAACCTACTCCCAATTTACCAAGCCCATCTGCTAACCTAATACCTACCCACCTTCAAAACTTTGGTTGCAACTGCTTCAAAGATTGAAGATTGCATCCAAAGTAAATCATTTCAAGATGAATTCTCCACCACCTATCTGAATAGTGATGAAGAATCTGAACCCTATGACCTTTGAGGCTAAGACCGACATGCCACCTTCCTTTTCAAGCTAAATCCATCACTATGATCTATACATCTTCACCAAAGTGGAAGCCAGACCCCACCTCACCCCACCTTATCTTTTCCCAAGTAGCATTTTATGGAGGAGTTGCAGCTCAACTAATCTGACTTGTCTGAGATTGAATTCAAATTCGTGTCTGAGTTCGAGTCCAAATTCGTGTCTGAGTCTGAGTCCAAATTCGTTTCTGAGTCCGAGTCCAAATTTGAGTTCGAGTCTATGTTCAAAGTCCAAGTTTGAGTCTAAGTCTGTCATTTTGTATTCTACTTCTATTTTGTACTATCTTCTCATTCTGTAATAAAATATTTATATTTTTTATGCAATTCTCTTTTCCCAACTTTCTTGTTTAGTCTAAAGTAGTTGTGTCTAAAAAAAAGAATAAATAAAAGAAATCAATGGATTTTGGCAAACATTTGCATTTCACCATAATCTCCACTATGACTTGGACAAATTAAAACTTAAGGTGTTTCTTGTGCCTGCATCAGCAGTCACTTCACCAGCTCCTAATCGAAAGATAGTCGAGATAATAAAGAACACCAAGTGGTGATCTCTTCAGTTAGAGCAGGCAAAGCTAAAGGCAATCCAATGAAGTTACCTATTGCACTTTCGGGTAATCAAGCATAACACCTCAACAAATGGGCAACAATCTCAAAAAGGACTTGTTATCCTCACAAGATTTCTCTCTAGACTAAAGAATTCAATGGAATGGTCTAGACAAAGTTCAGAGCCCCAAGATGAAGGAAAATAGAAGCCCAAATCATGGTGGAATAATTTTTAAATGTCGAAATTCATTGATTAGCTCGCTAAGTTGAAAACCCGAAAGGGCAGCTTAGGCAGAAGTTAGAGCAAGCTTGTCAGTTGAAAACCCGAAAGGGCGGCTCAGACATAAATTAGAGCTAAAAAAAGGTCATTGTGGTCCAATTATTCTGTTCCTTATGTCCTTATTCCACATTAAGGGCATATCTTCCTGAGTCATCTTCCTCTGGCTGATCCCTCATTAGGGGCAAGCCTTCCAAATCACCTTCTGTTAAATCCATTAAGGTCATGTCTTCCATATTATGTTTTAGCAATCTATCATAACATGTCCTCCATGTCATCTTTTAGTCAATCCGTCATGTTGCCCTTATCATCTAGTAGGGGCATATTCTTCATGCAATCCATCACGTAGCCCTTATCATTCATTAGGGGCATATCCTTCTTGTCATCCATCACGTCTTTTTGCTCAAGCAGCAAAGTAGCCCTTATCATTCATTAAGGGTATATCCTTCAAGTCTCCTGTCACGTCTCTTAGCTCAAAAGCTAAATGACTCCTATCATCTATCAAGGAGCGCGTCTTCCAAGTCATCATCCAAATCAATCTAGTGTCTCCCTAAAAGTCCTGTCACTCTAAAGAGTCTATTCAATCTCAGATAATAAGATAAGTTGTGTTTGTCTTCTCTATAAATCTTGCTACGATAGCAAAATCATACAACCTCCCCAACACTTTTCAAAAGGTCCAACCTACCATCTTTTTAAACCCAGGCCTCCTTGGTAAAATCTCATCTTCTAAAGGCCAAGCCTGTCGGCAGAACTAAAATCCCAAGTCTCTTTTGATCCCTGAAGCCCAGTTTCCTTGGTAAAGACAAAAGTCGAGCCATGAATCCCAAGGCCTATCCTCTTCAAGCTGATTAAAAAGGGCATGAACCAGTCAAAGCCCATCCCATGTTTCCTTAGCAAATCATGCCATCCTTCCAAAACCAAGCCTCCTTCAAAAATCATATCATCCCTAAAGTCCAACTCTTTTGGACAAGCAAAATCAAGCTTGCAAACCAATTGGTCAAATCACCTTCAAAAGCCATGTCCAGGGGCAAACTCTTGACAGATGGGTCACATAAAGCCAACCTATAATCTTTACCAAAGACCAAACCTAATCGATCCTTTCCTACCTAATCTTTTCCAAGGCCAAACCTAACCGATCCTTTCCTACCTAATTTTCTCCAAGGTTAAACCTAACCGAGCTTTCTTACCTAATCTTCTCCAAGGCCAAACCTAACCTAGCCTTTCCTACCTAATCTTCTCAAGGCCGAACCTAACCAAGCCTTTTCTACCTAATTTTCTCTAAGGTTAAACCTAACCGAGCCTTCCTACCTAATCTTCTCCAAGGCCAAACCTAACTGAGCCTTCCAAAGATAACATTTTCTAAGGCCAAATCTAACCGAGCCTTTCTACTTGACCTTCTAGGCCACACCTGATCAAGCCTCCTAGGATACCCTTTCCAGGCCACACCTAACTGAGCCTTTCAAGCATGACCTCCTCTAAGGCCAAAACCTGACTTAGCTTTGACTTCCTCCTAAGGTCGAATAACCGAGCCACTTTTCCTCATTCCTCCAAAATAGGGGCATCCTATCTCACAAAAGATCAGCACTCTCATACCAAGTTGACCCTTCACAGGTTCAAGATATCCAATTCATGAAAATCTTTGCATTTCTAGATGCATTTCACACTAAACAGGTCACTAATTAGAGCTCCTAAGTCAAGACGGATCATCAATCCGAATTCCTGACAATCATCCAAGACTGACAATCAAACCAATCAATCTCAAATTTAGAATCAGACCCATCCTAGGATAGCCTTAGGATCCATACCTTAAATCTGAATTAGGTTTCCCTTCTATAATCAGACCTATCTTAAGATAGCCTTAGGATCTTTTTCCCAAGCAGATCGGGAATATCACTTCACTTTCATTCCAAATCTCCCAAAGATACCAGGAGCAAGCTTCTTTTACTAGTCAATCTACCCATAAATGTCTTGCAACGATCACTTAGACATCCCTATGGTTCTTTTTTCCATTTCCTTGTCATCCTCCACCTAGAAACTTCTAATTTCTCAAATTAGGCTTCAATTTGGTTCCCTTTTCCATCCTCATTTACCTTAAAGTCAAACAAATCTTTCACCCAGATATGTCTAACCTAGACCTAGATTTCTCTCTGGTTCCTTTTCCTACTTTCATTTATCAGTCAACACTCACCCATAAATGTTTAGAAACACCTAAACATCCTTGTGGTTCCTTTTGCCATCTCCTTCAGATTCAATCATTACTATCACCCAAACATGTTTAGATCCTAATTTAAACATCCCTTTGTTTCCTTTTTCTCATCTTTCTTCATCATTTTGCCTACTCAAACATGTCCAAACACCAACCTAGACATCACTTTGGTTCCTTTTTCCATCCCTTTCTCCAGGTTCACTATCATCATAATCAACTTATAGACAACATAATTCTGATGAGGGGGCAACTGTGAACCTTTAATTTTGCACCACCAAAATTAATAATAAGAAAATAATAAGATATGTATATTAAAAAAAAATTATGCTGGCCTGCGATTGCAGCAGGCCATGCCTACAAAACCACAGGGCCCCCCTGTGGCAGTAGGCATGTTTTCTTATTTTTTTTTCTGAAGTTTTTTTCTTTTTTGCCTTTATCCCACATCGAAACTTCATAAGACTTCCCCCCAGTATTCACCCTATATATAGGGGTCCTCCCACTCATTATTCTTCACCTCCTAACCTCTTAGCTTGCTTGATTAGCCTTTGCATCAAGTAAATCATCCCTATAAGCTTAGTCCACCAAGGAACAAGCTTTCTAGTTTTAAATTTTCTTTTCTTTTTCTTTTATTTTATTTTTCTACTACTCTTTGCTTTGAAAAGCAAATTGGGTTGCGACTTCTCGAGCCAAACCATCGAGTCAAAAGTTCCCTGTCGTCCAAGGCAAGCCTGCCGCCAAGTCTCCGCCATCTCAAAGCCGCTCTCAAGCGCAAGGTAAGCATCTTTTTCTTTTCCTTTTCTTTTTTCTTTTCCTTTTTATTATTTATTTATCCCTCCTTGGGATTCTCTTTTAATTAGTTAATTAAATTTGTTCATCTAGGTTGTTAGTTAATGAAAGTCTGAAATAATTACTTCCACTTGGTAGATCAATTAAGTTAATTAATTAATCCAACCCTCCCTAAATCAATCTATCAGAACATGATAAAGTGGTTTGACTAAACAAACCCCTTCGCAAGAAGGGAGAACTGCTTAGGTTCTGATTCCCATTCAAAGGGATGCGCAGGCATGCTTAGTCCAAGCATTGAATCCAATTAAAATTAATCAACTTCTCCCTTCATCACCTTCTTCACACCACTTTAATTTCTTTGGTTACATTGATTTTATTAGGATCAGTTTGGGAAATGTGTGACTTTTCTAAAACCCATAAGGGCTAGAGGAGATATCCCCTAATTTAGATTTTTGTTGTAACTTTAACTTATTTTTCTCTTTCTTTTATTTTATCCTTATTTTATTTGTTTACATAATCATGCATTTGTTATATTGTACATAATTCATAAAATTAATTTTAAGTCATAACTTTATTAAATGCCAAACTAATTAAATAAACCGAAAACCTAGTCTCCAAATCCTCTTTGGTTTCGAGGCTAGTGATCTTTTTCCTTTGGGATATTAATTGGAGTCATTAATGAGTTTTTTCCTTATATTTTCCTAAATAAAAATAAAGTAAGGTGACGACTTTAAATCAATTTTCAAAATCAACTAATCTAAGCTCGAGGGCTTCATCATGAATTCTTTCCCAAATGAGCATTGCGATTCCCTCCTAGCAGATTGGATCGGTGTTTGGGCAAATCCTTACTCCGGTCAGTATCAGTGGACTCGAAATTAATTATCGAATAATTTGGCTCTCAGATTTGGGAAAAATTTGGTCAATTTTGGGAAAATATTATCTGGCGCAGAAAGTTCGGTCAGGATCGAAAAAGTGTCAGTCTCCTTGTAGTATTATGGCTGAAAATTTATTTTTTTGAGGGGCGTTACCCCCTTGACCCTTGCCTGCTAAGCTGCTAGCGGGACCGTCGTACTGGCTCTGCATAACGCATTAAACTTAGCAGGTGTCAAGTTGCGGCTACATCATGAGAGTGCAAAATTGAGGGTTCACAATTGCTCCATAATTAGAAATTGTCTTAATTGTGAAGCGATTCTGATGATAGTGAACTTGGGAGAAGGGATGGTACCAAGAACCAAAGTGATGTCTAGGTCAGTGCTTAGACATGTTTGGGTGAGAGACATGGTTAAAAAAAGGAAGATGGCAATAGGAGCCACATGTATGTTTAAGCAATCATTCCTAAACATTTATGGGTGGAGGATGTGACTGACTTTGATGGGAGAATGGACCACAGGGATGTCTAGGTGATCATTTTCTAGTCATTTATAGGCGAAATTTTGAAGGATCTTGATAGAGTGGCGGGAAAAGAAACCACAAGGATGTCTAGGTGACACTTTCTAGATGTTTATGGGTGGATTGACTGATAAATGGAAGTGGAAAGATGAACCAAAAGGATATCTAAGCTAGTGGCTAGATATTTTTGGGTGAAGGATAGGGCTGACTTGATAAAAAGGTGGGGGAAAGAGCCCGAGGGATGTCTAGATGATTTTTTCTAGACATTTTTGGGTGATGAATTTTGATGGATTTTGGATAAAAGGGGTGGAAAAAGGAACTAGAGGGATGTTGTCACGATCAGAATCGGGTGAAAGATTGTTACCACGGTCAGGGTCGGGTGAAGGATGATTGCTTAGCTTGGAAGCATAGTCAAAATGGTATCGCGGTCATAATTGGGCAAAAGATGGTTACCACAGTCAAGATCGGGTGAAATATTATTACCACGGTCAGAGTCGGGTGAAAGACGACTATTTAGCTTGGAAGCATAGTTAAAATGGTACCGCAGTCAAAATCAGGCAAAAGATTATTGATTTGGTTAAAGGAGACCTAGCTCTATGCATAGGTTAACAGCTACTCGAAAGGGAACCTTGCTTTGTGCAAAAGATCATCTGGAAAGGGGGACCTTGCTCTGTGCAATGATTGTCTGGAAAGGGAAACCTTACTCTGTGCAAAGGTTGTCTGAAAAAGGAAGACCTTACTTTGTGCAAAGGTTGTCAATTGATTGAAAGACATGAGTCTTGAAGGCTATCTTGGTATTGTTTGAAGATGAGAATGTTCTTATGAACTGAGTATTCAAACTACTGAAATATCGATATAAACCATTGTGGCATTAAGAAAGGGGTAATTATTCTAAAAGGTGCCAGTCAGATTCGAGAAGGTGTCTAATTTGAGAGGGTTTCATTCAGCTTTATGAAGGTGTCATTCAGCTTTGAGAAGGTACCGATCAGTTTTGAAAAGATGTCAGTCAACTTTAAGGAGGAAAGGCCATTAGCTCTGCTTATGTATGATGGTGTATGACTACGGATGATTGTACATGCATGTATGTTTGTGCATAGATGATGCATGTTTATGTATGCATGTTTTGAGATTATAGACCTTTTGTTGAACTTCTATGCTATGGATGATCTGTGATGATGCGTGTAATGGATGATTGCATAAATGTAAAAGGGTGGATTCTTGACTTATACTTTGTATATGAGTGCAATTTTTCATGTATTTTTTTTTTGTGTCCATGGAGCCATATTTCAGCCACTACATGCATTTATGGACCAATAAACTCGAGAAGGTGGAGAGGATTAATTTGGGTAGATACGGTATTGTATCGATGGTGACTTTACAGGGAGTGCAGGTCGACTGAGATTTTTTTAGGGCTTGCTTTAGGTTTTAGGACCTAGCAACCCGTGTTTTTTTATTTTGGTGCTGCCATGGATGAGCTTTGCCCCACTTTTAAAGAGTTCAATGCCATACTCAATTGCGATCTGGAGGTAGTCCTAGTGGTGCCAGAGTTCAGAGTTGGGCATTTTTAGACTTTTTAAGAGTTTCTGGACTTGCCCCAGGATGTTGCTAGCCAGATGGTCATTGATAGTCAGGTGAATCTGACAGCTGTGATCAGGGAGTTTTATGACCCCGATGACTCTGGAGACTTGAGGAGGAAGAGGCTTAGGATGAGGGCTCTGGTTTTCTATCTGATAGCTAAGTATCTGTTTTTCAATTCTACTGGTTGGGATGATGTTAGAGTAGTGGGTTTGTCACTTTAGATGGGGTAGAGATGTATTGTGGCTGGGGTTGTTTTGGCTTAGACACTACTGAGTCTGGATTGCAATGCATGGGGTTTGGGGAGATGAACTATTTCTCCTATTATTCTTCAGGTGAGGGGAAATTTGGTTGTTCCTACCCTTCCTTTCAGAGGTATTTTGCGAGTTACAGGTTTGACTTATGGACCATCTCAGGGTGGTGGCCCTTTCGGCAAGACGTGCTTATATGGTTTCCTACTACCGTATGCGACCCATCTTGGTTCGTCGAGATACAGCCAAAGAGTGGATAGGATGGTTACTGGAGCTCACCCCAGAGGACATACTTTGGCATTGCTAGTTGTACAAGATCAGGTCTTTCATGACTGTGAGCCACGGGTACCAAGTGGTTTGCTTGTTGGGTTTGGGCTGGACCACTTTCTATTAGGGGACAAGGGTTTTGATAGAGATGGTTCAGTCTTAGGATGTGCCCCCAGTTGTACCCTTATTTAAGTCTACACATATCACAGCTCCTATTGCCAGGGCCATCAGGGGTGGTTGGTTGAGGAGTTATCACATTATACATCCTAGGATTGCCTTTCAGACTACAGAGAGATATAGTGGCTGGTTGGCTCAGGTTGTTTAGCCAGTTGAGAGAGAGTGTCGGGCTGCTCTGCTAAGGGAGATTGGAGATGACACTACAAAGGAGGGAGAGACGGTTACAAAAGAGACAGAGAGGGTGACTCAACCTTCAGAGGAGACTTGAGGAGTTATTGAGGGTTCAACACAATAGGCTACATTGGTGACTCAAACTATAGTGGCAGTGACAGAGAAGATTGTGACTGCAATGAAGAGACAAGATGACACTACAATGGTGGTTCAGATGAGGATTACTGCAACCGATGCAAAGAGGAGGACAGTTGTTTCTAGAGTTCAAAGGTGGATTTCAATTGCAGTAGCAGGGACTAATTTCTGAGCTACTACTATTGTCACGACTCGTCTTTGAGCTATGATTGTCCTAGGGCATAGGGAGACATAAGGTCACCTAAACCCGTAGAACCCCTTATTACTTATTATTAGCTACCATTAATTATCAAGTTATCATTACCCCAGAATCGAAACCATAATTACCATTTCTTATTATCCAATATCACATTAAACATTTATGAAATACTCATTTGTCTACTTAACACCATTTACATACTTCTACTTTTGAATTCCATTTTCCATCAATTTTAGCGCAGTTGACTATAAATATCTTAATGCTTGGACTGTAATATCATTATCATACCACATATCATGCTGGCAAAATTCTACTTACTACATTATTACAGACTTTAAAATCCATGGAGCTCTAGAGTGAAACATTCAAATGAACATCTATACCATATAATCAAAATAGCAGAGCAACTCCTAAGTGAAAGCTAGAACTTGAAATTTACCTTGGTGGCCTATCACAAATTGAGACAGAGCTCAGTGAGTACATAATACAGAATTGTCACATCCCACTTTCGAGATGGACGGTCTTAGGGCATGGGTAGGCCTAAGGCCACCGAAAACCCGTAGAACCCAATTAACACTATAACTCAACTGCAGTTCGGCGGAGCACTGACTGCACATATAGCACTACCCCAGAATCACAACCTGCAAAACAAGTTACACTTCCAATAATTTTCCTTCCTTATATCCTCAACTTCGTAGCCAATACAAATCCTCCCAATATTTTC